>CM031239.1:153478166-153700708 GCA_018340775.1 Taxus wallichiana var. yunnanensis | reverse complement strand
ATCACATTACAAATCTTTGAAAATACAAACTTTTTAAAATCATGACTTTTGAAATCCTAACTGTTTCAAAATCAGGATAATTTTGAAATTGTGACTTTTTCAAAATCGTGACCCCTAAACCCTAAACCCTAAAAACTGAAACCTGAGTCGTAAATGCTAAACCCTAAACCACAACATCCTAAACACTAACCCCAAAACCTAAACATAAACAATAAACCCAAATTTCTAAATCGTAAAACGTAAACTCTAAACCCCAATTCTTAAAAAATAAACCTAAATCCTTATCCCTTAGCCAAGAAGCCTAAACCTAAACCTAAGCAATAAACCTGACCTTGAGCCTTAAACCCAAAACCCTAAATAGTGAACCCTAAAATACTTAGGCATACCCCTAAACCCTAAAGCTTAAAACTAATAACCACTGAACCTCGAACCCTAAGCCATGGACCCTCAACCATGAACACTGAGACTTAAACTCTAAACCCCAACTCCTACGCCCTAAAAGCTAGACTCTTAGCCCTATACCTCAAACGCTAAACCTTAAGCTCTAATTACTCCCAAACCCTAAATTTTTGAGAATTAAACCTTAAAACCCTAAATGCTAAATCCTAAATACTAAACCTTGAATCGTAAACCATGAGTCCTAAACCCTAAATGCAAAACCCTCTATCGTAAACCTTGAACCAAAAACCCTAAAACTCCGAGCCCTAAATGCTAACCCTAATAAACCCTAAACCCTAAAAAATAATTCTAAAACCCTAAAACCTTGAGCTCGAGCCCTAATCCCTAAACCCTAAATACTAAACCGTAAACCCAAAACACTAAACTCTAAACCGTGAATCTCGAACCCTAAACACTAAATCCCCTAAGCCCAAATCCCTCAACCTATAAACCTTAAAATAGTTAGATTTGAAAAAGTTTGTATTTTGATAAACTTGGGATTTTATTAAAGTCAAGATTTTTGAAAAAGTTAGGATTTTTACAAATTTGAGATTTTTAAAAAGTCGTGACTTTTGAAAAAGTTGCAATTTTAAATTAAAGTTGTTATTTTTTAAAATGTCAAGATTTAAAAATATTACTTTGAAAATGTTTTGATTTTCAAATAAGTTGGGCTTTTGAAAAATGAATATTTCAAAAAAGTAAGGATTTTTGAAAAGTTGGGATTTTTGAAAAAGTTGGAAATTTTGCATTTTTGAAAATCTTGATTTTGAAAAAAAGTCAATATTTTGAAAACCTCGACATTTTCAAAAAGTTTGGATATTTGAAAAGATGAGAATTTAAAAATTGAGATTTCCTAAAAAAAGTCGGATTTTGTAAAAGTGCAGATTTTCAAAGTCAAGATTTTTGAAAAAGTTAGAAAATTTGAAAAAGTCACGATTTTTAAAATTTCAAATTTTCCAAAAACATAATTTTTTTAAAAGTAAGGATTTTCAAAAAGTTTGGCATTTTAAAACCTTAACCCTTAATCTTAACCCAACCCTAAACCCTAAAACCCAAAACTCAAAACCCTAAAACCTAATTCTTAAACCGTAAGCATTGATCCCTAAACCCACAGCCCTAAGCCCTAGACACTAAATCGTAAACCCGAATCTTGAGACCAAAACTTAAACCCTAAACATCAAACCTAGAAATATTTAAATAGTTAGATTTGGAAAAGTTGGTATTTTGAAAACCTTGGGATTTTAAAAAAGTTAAGATTTTTGAAAATGTCGGGATTATCAAAAACTTGCGATTTTTGAAAAAGTTACAATTTTAAACAAAGTTGTTATTTTTAAAACATTAAGTTTTTAAAAATGTTAGGACTTTGAAAATGTTTAAATTTTCAAACAAGTTAGGGTTTTCAAAAACTGAATATTTAGAAAAAATTAGGTTTTTGGAAAAGTTGGGATTTTGAAAGAGTTTGCATTTTTAAGAGTTAGGATTTTTAAAGAGTCTATATTTTTGAAAAAGTAAAGATTTTTGAAAAAAATGGACATTTTCAAAAATATTAGGATTTTTGAAAAGACGAGATTTTAAAAATTTGAGATTTTCAAAAAATTCGTGATTTTGTAAAAGTTAATATTTTTCAAAAATCATGATTTTTGAAAATCTGAAAAAGTCTCGATTTTTAATATTTGTGATTTTCGAAAAAATATAATTTTTTTAAAATTAAGGATTTTCAAAAAAGTCGGCATTTTTAATAAAGTTGTGATTTTTGTAAAAGTTGGGATTTTTGAAAAAGTTATAATCTCAAAAAAGTCAAGATTTCAAAAATGTAGTGATAAGCAAAAATTAGCAAGAACTTGCAAAAGTTATAACTTGTGCTCCGGTGTCCATTTGAGTCCATTTTTTTAAACCACATGATTCAAAAATCTCAACTTTTTAAAAATATCAAGATTTTAAAAAAATCGGGAATTTAAATAATTTAGATTTTTTAGAAATTTTGTATATTTTCCAAAAAGTTATGAATTTCAAAAAAATTAGGATTTTAAAAATTTACAATTTTAGAAAAAGATAGAATTTCATCATTCTAAAAAAGTTAGAATTTGAAAATTTTTAGGATTTTTTGAAAAAGTTGATATTTTCAAAAAGTCAAGATTATGAAAAGGTTTGGATTTCGAACAAAAATTGGGATTTCAAAAAGTCATGATTTTGAATGTTAAGAAAGTTGGGATTTTCAAAAAGACTAAATTTTGAAAAAGGTGTAATTTTCAAATAAGTCAAGAATTACAAAACTTAAGATATTTTGAATCCCAACTATTTTAATATTCTATATATTTTTAAAATCCTAATATTTCAAAATCTTTACTTTTTAAAAATTCTACTTTTATAAAATCACGACTTCTTAAAAATTACGAATTTTTAAAAATCACGAGGTTTTTGAAATTTTTGAACTTTTTAAATTAATGACTTTATCACTTTAAAAATATTCAAAAAAACAGACTATTAAAAAATCATGACTTTTTTGAAATCCTAACTATTTCAAAATCGAGATAATTTTTAAATTGTGACTTTTTCAAAATTGTGAAATCTTAATCCTAAACCCTAAACCCACAGCCATAAACCATAAACTCAAATTCATAAATCGTAAAACCTTTACTCTAAACCTAAAACTTTATACCATAAACGCTAAACCATGATCCATGAGCCATGAAGCTTAAACGCTAAGCCCCAAGCCCTAAACAATAAACCTTAAACCTCTAACAATGAGTCTTAAACCCTAAACCCTAAAAATGACCCTAAAGCCTTAGCCCTAAACCATAAACCATATATAACTTGAATCATGAGCCCTAAACCAAAACCCTAAACCCTAAACTCATAACCTCGAACCCTGAGCCATAGACCGTCAACCATGAACACTGAGACCTAAACTTTAAACCCTGACCCCTACGCCCTAAACCCTAAACTATGAGCCCTATACCCTATAAACCCTAAACTTTAAGCTCTAATTGCTCCTAAAGAATAAATTCTGAGTCTTAAACCTCGAACACCAAACCCTAAAACCTCGAGCCCCAAACCTAAAACTTGAGCCCTAAATGGAAAAACGTCAATTGTAAACCTCAAACCCCAAATCCTAAAACCTGATCCCTAAATTCTAACCCTAAATCCTAAACCCCAAAACGTAAACCCCAAAAACCTAATTCTTAAACCCTAAACCTCGATCCGAACCCTCTAACCGAATCCCGAGCCCTAAACCCTATACACTAATCCCTAAACCCCAAATCATGAGCCCAAAAATCTAAACCCTAAAATCCCCCGAGCCCTAAACCTCAACCTAGAAACCTTAAAATAGTTAGATTTGGAAAAGTTGGTATTTTGAAAAATGTGGGATTTTCAAAAAGTCAAGATTTTTGAAAAAGTTAGGATTTAAATAAACTTGAAGTTTTAAAAAGTCACGACTTTTGAAAAAGTTGCAATTTTAAACAAAGTTGTTATTTTTGAAAACATCAAGATTTAAAAAATGTTGGGACTTTGAAAATGTTCAAATTTTCAAACAAGTTGGGGTTTTCAAAAAATGAATATTTCAAAAAGTTAGGATTTTTTAAAAAATGGGTTTTTTTGAAAGAGTTGGGCTTTTCACATTTTTAAGAGTCTAGAATTTTGAAAAAGTCGAGATTTTTGAAAAACTTGACATTTTAAAAAAAGTTAGGATTTTTGAAAAGACAGGATTTTAAAAATTTAAATTTTCCAAAAAGTTGTGATTTTGTAAAAGTGAATATTTTTGAAAAGTCGGGATTTTCAAAAAAGTCAATATTTTAGAAAATGTTGGGATTTTTAAAACATCAAGATTTTTGAAAAAGTCGGGATTTTTTAATAAGTCTCGATTTTTTGTAAAAGTGAATATTTTTTAAAAGTCGGGATTTTCAAAAAGTCAAGATTTTGGAAAATGTTGGGATTTTTAAAACGTCAAGATTTTTGAAAAAGTCAGGATTTTGAATAAGTCTCGATATTAGAAAAAGTACCAATGTTTAATATTTACAATTTTCGGAAAAACATAATTTTTTTAAAAAGTAAGGATTTTTAAAAAGTTTGCATTTTTATAATGTTGAGATTTTAGAAAATTTAGGAATTTTTAAAAAGTTGGGATTTCTGAAAAAGTTCATATTTTGAAAACATTGTGATTTTTAAAATAGTTGCAATTTTTTTAAAAAAAGATTTGTTAAAAATGTATTGATGCGCCAAAATTAATAGAAAATTGAAAAGGTCATAACTTTTGCTACGAGTGTCTATTTGAGTCCCTTTTTTACCACGTGTTTCAAAAATCTCAATTTTTAAAAATATCAGGATTTTAAAAATAGTTGGCAGTTTGAATAATCTAGATTTTCTAGAAATTTTGAATTTTTTAATATGTCATGATTTTTAAAAATTCATTAATTTGAAAAAATTGTGAATTTCAAAAATTTAGCATTTTAAAGAATTTTCAATTTTAGAAAAATATTTAATTTTATAATTCATAATTTCATAATTTTTTTAATAGTTAAGATTTTAACAAAAGTTAGAATTATTGAAAGGTTGGGATTTTGAACAAAATTCAGATTTCAAAAAAATCAAGATTTTGAAAAAGCAAAGAATTTTGAGAAAGTTGGGATTTTGAAAAAGATAAGATTTTGAAAAAGATGTAATTTTCAAATAAGTCAGAATTACAAAGCGAAGAGATTTTAAATCCCGACTGGTATGAATATCCTAATTTTTTTGAAAATCCTAATATTTTCAAAAATTTTGCTTTTTCAAAATTCAAACTTTTATAAAATCGCAACTTTTTCAAAAATTAGAATTTTCAAAAATCACGTTTTTTTATTTTTATTTTCATCTTTTTAAATTCATGACTTTATCATTTAATTTTTTTAAAATACAGACTTTTTGAAAATCATGACTTTTTCGAAATCCTAATTGTTTCAAAATCAGGATATTTTTAAAATCGTGAATTTTTCAAAATCGCAAACCCTAAACCCTAGAACTTGAAACCTAAATCATAAATGCTAAACCCTAAATCCCAACATCCTAAACACAAACCCAAAACCCTAAATCCTAAACCATAAATAATAAACACTTAACATTGAATCCTAAACCCTAAAGCCTCAGCCATAATCCATAAATCGTAAAACCTAAACTCTAAACCCTAAACCTTAAACCATAAACCCTAAACCCTTAACCCTAAGCCCTCAAAGCCTTAGGCTTAACTATAAACCTAAACCGTATACCTCCAACCATGAGACCTAAGCCAAAACCCTAAACCCTAAACCTTTAACTAGAGACCTAAACCCTAAATTCATAACCCCAAACCTCGAACCTTGAGCCATAGACCCTCAACCATGAACACTGAGACCTAAACCCTAAACCCTAAACTCTGAGCCCTATACCCTATAAACCCTAAACCTTAAGCTCTAATTGCTCATAAACCCTAAATGTTAAATCCTAAATACTAAACCCTCAATTGTAAACCATGAGCCCTAAACCCTAAATATAAAACCCTCAACCGTAAACCTCAAACCCCAAACCCTAAAACCTAAGCCCTAAATCCCATAACCCTAAACCTTGAATCCTGAACCAAGAGCCCTAAGCCCTAAACCGTAAACTTTAAACCCCAAATCCCGAGCCCAAAAACCTAAACACTAAACATTAAATCCCGAGCCCTAAACCTCAACCTAGAAACCTTAAAATAGTTAGATTTCAAAAAAAATTGGTCTTTTAAAAAACTTGGGATTTTCAAAAACTTGAGATTTTCAAAAAAGTCACAAATTTTAAAAAGTTGTAATTTTAAATAAAGATGTCATTTTTGAAAACATGAAGATTTTCAAACAAGTTGGGGTTTTCAAAAATGAATATTTCGAAAAAGTCTGTATTTTCAAAAGAGTTGGGCATTTCACATTTTGTAAGAGTCGGAACTTGAGCCAAAAACCTAAATCCTAAACACTAAATCCCCGAGCCCTAAACCCTCAACCTAAAAACCTTAAAATAGTTAGATTTAGAAAAAAATGGTATTTTTAAAAACTTGGGATTTTCAAAAATTAAGGATTTTCGTAATTGTAAAAAGTTTGAATTTCAAAAATTTAGCATTTTTGTAAAAGTTGAGATTTAAAAAAAAATAGGATTATGAAAAGGTTGGGGTTTCGAACAAAAACTGGAATTTTAAAAAAATTGTGATTTTGAAAAAGCCAAGAATTTTGAAAAAGTTGGGATTTTCAGAAATGAACAGATTTTGAAAAAGGTGCAATTTTCAAATAAGTTAGGAATTACCAAATGTAATAGATTTTTAATCCCGACTGTTTGGAATATCCTTATTTTTGAAAATCCTAACATTTTTAAAATCTTTGCTGTTTAAAATTCCTTATTTCTATAAAATCGTGACTTTATCAAAAATTACAAATTTTTAAAATATCACGAGTGTTTTAAAATTTGTTAACTTTTATAACTTCATGACTTTATCACTTTCAAAATATTTGAAAATACATATTTTTTTTTTTTTAAATCATGACTTTTTTGAAATCCTAACTGTTTCAAAATCATCTTAAACCATAAACCCCTTAACACTTAGTCCTAAACCGTAAACCCTCACCCATCAAACATAAACCCAAATTCCTAAATCGTAAAACATAAACTCTAGACACCAAACCTTAAACATAAACCCTAAACCCCGATCCTTGAGCCATGAAGCTTTAACCCTAAATCATAAGCCCTATATCCTAAACAATAAACCCTAAACCCCTTACCCTGAGCCTTAAATCGTAAGCCCTAAACCAAGACCGTAAACTCATAACCCCAAAGCTTGAACCCATAACCATGGACCCTCAACCATGAACACTAAGACCTAAACCCTAAACCCTAAACTCGAGCCCAATACCCTATAAACCCAAAACCTTAAGCTCTCATTACTCTTAAACCCTAAATTCTAAGTCTTAAACCCTAATACCATAAATGCTAAATCCTAAAGACTAAACCCTCAATTGTAAACCATGAGCCACGAACCCTAAATGGAAAACCCTCAACCGTAAACCCTAAAACCCGAGCCCTAATCCTAACCCTAAACCCCAAAACCCAATTCTTAAACCCAAAACCTTGAACCCTAATCCCTAATTCCTAAACCCTAAACCCCGAATCCTAAGCCAAAAACTTAAACCCTCACATAGTAACCTTAAAATAGTTAGATTTGGAAAAAGTTAGTAATTTGAAAACTTGGGATTTTCAAAAGTCAAGATTTTTGTAAAAGTTGGGATTTTCAAAAAGTTGAGATTTTCAAGAAGTTAAAATTTTAAAGGAAGTAATGAATCTTGAAATAGTTGCACTTTTAAACAAAGTTGTTTCTTTTGAAAACATCGAAATTTGAAAAAATATTGGGACTTTAAAAATGTTCAGTTTTCAAACAAGTTGGGTTTTGAAAATTAATATTTCAAAAAAGTCAAGATTTTTGAAAAGTTTGGATTTTTGAAAGAGTTGTGCATTTTGTATTTTTCAAGAGTCCGGATCTTTTTAATAGTCAAGATTTTAAAAAAGTTAAGGTTTTCAAAAAGTTTGAATTTTTAAAACGTAAAGATTTTTAAAAAGGATATTCGAAAAAGAACCAATTTTTAGTATTTTTAATTTTCAAAAAATATAATTATTTTTAAAAGTAAGGATTTTCAAAAAAGTCGGCAGTAATAGTTTTGATAAAGTTGAGATTTTAGAAAATTTAGGAATTTTAAGATAGTTAATATTTCTGAAAAAGTTTTGATTTTTGAAAATGTCGTGACTTTTGAAATAGTTCTAATTTTCAAAAAATTGGGATTTTAATAGAAGTTATAATCTCAAAAAAGTCAATGTTTCAAAAATGTAGTGTTGCGCCAAAATTAACAAGAACTTGAAAAGGTCATAACTTGTGCTCCGTGTGTCTATTTGAATCTGTTTTTTTAAACCACATGTTTTAAAAATATCAACTATTTTAAGATATCAAGATTTTAAAAAATCAAGAGTTTGAATAATTAAGATTTTCCATAAATTCTACATATTTTAATATGTCACGATTTTGAAAAAGTCATTAATTTCCAAAAAGGGTGAATTTAAAAAAATGGATTTTAAAGAATTTACAATTATAGAAAAAGATTATAAATGTATATTGCATCATTTTTTAGGTCTCTCGCTGAAACCGCCCGCTTGTCCCTAGTCTTTGGCTCGGGATCTGGAGGACCCCTCCGGTCCGGATCGGGGGTGTCTTTTGTTAGGGTCCCTCTCTCCAAAGCAGCTGGGTGCTTGGACTAAAATAGTGGAGGGTTCCACATCCGCTCCTAGCTCGGAAAAGCTATCCCCTTCGCTGTCAGATGGGTCCTTCTCTCTGCGCATCCCCTCTCACATCACGGAGGCTTACGCTTCTCGTGATCTATCCTTGGTGGGTACACTGATGGGCCCTAGACCCCATTGGAAGATATCAAAAATGGGCTCGGTTAAAATGGCAACCATGTGGAGCGCTTGAAATAGCGGCTATGCCTAATGGTTTCATATTATTCTCCTTCAGCATGAAAGAAGACTTTGCTAGAGCTCTGTTAGGTGGTCCGTGGTTTTTTGGCAAGCCGGGCTTCCACCTATGGAAATGGTCTCCTGGTTTCAGCTCTCACACGGAATCAATGACCCAAGCCCCAATTTGGGTTCACCTCCCGGGCTCCCCTCTAGAGTTCTGGCATCCGATGGTTATTGAGCTAAAACTAGATTCATCCATGCTCGATTCTGTGTAAATGCTGACGTCAGTTGTCCCCTCCCAAAAGAGATAGAGCTTCTATCGGACTTGGGGAACTGGAAACAACCCATTGACTATGAATATATTCCACAAGCTTGCTCCTTCTGCAAAAACATCGGTCATCGGGCCTCTGGTTGCCCATCTAAACCTCAACCAAAACCCAAGACCCAAATCCTCTCCCCAAAAATTAAAAAAACTTTATTCCTAAAACGTCTTCTATTGAGATCCCGATCATCCCCACATCAAATTCCTTTGCTCTCCTAGAAGATGGAGAAATCAACACTTCTTCTGATCTTGTTTCAAGGTCGTCCCCCCCTCCATGGCCATTCAATCTCTCATCACCCCTCTGTCTCCCTCGGCTCTCCCCACCTCTTCCTCTAAAGGAGTTAACCTCTCCTTGGCTGCCTCCTCCCCTCCCCCTTCTCCACTGTCTTCTCCTCTTCCCTTCCCACCCCTTCCCTCGGACCCCTCTTCCTTGACTCTTTCCCCCCTGCCTCCCCTCTTTCCCCTTGTTTTAGACTTTGTTTCCTCCCCCTCGGGTCATTCTTCTGATGATAGCTTCAACCATCGTTTTACTAGAAGTAGCAGCAAGAAACCCGATATAGGCACGGAAAAGTTCGGGGGAGAATTCCGAAATATCAAGCTTCAGCAAGAAGCAGCTATTAATGTTGCGCAAGGAACTCAAAGCACAATCTCCATGGTGGTGGGAGCAAATCCAAACCAAATAAATGAAGATCATTTCTTGGAATATAAGAGGACTCAACTCTCTTCAAAAATAAAGATTTATCAAAGACATTAAATTCAAGAACTCTCCCGATATCATAAAATATAAGAGGACTCAACTCTCTGCGAGAAACTAAACTAAAAAAAGAGGATCATCTCCTAAAAATCTGGCTGCGGCCTCTTTTGAATCTCAACCATCTACAGGGAACTCAGGGGGACTTTGTACCTTTTGGGATCCCAGAAGTCTCAAAGGGGATTGCCTGTTCAAGCACCCCAACTTTTTATGCATGCTCTTCCAAGAGATTGGAGCGGACTCCACTTGGATTGCTATCAATGTTTATGCCCCCAACTTGGAGACTCATCGTGGTAAATTATGGAAAGATATCACTAACTTCATCATCACTTGTGGTAATATTCCCATTCTAATAATGGGAGATTTTAATTGTCCACTTTATCCTTCGAAAAAATAGGGAGGTATTCCTGCCATGACCGCCAGCATGGAGGCTCTGGCTGACTTCATCAGGGAGAATTCACTTCTGGATATGGATCTCCACGGATCATCTTATACATGGTCAAACCACAGATTGGGCAGGAACCATATTCAAAGCAGATTGGATAGATCTCTAGGCTCTCTGGACTGGATTTCTCTCTTTCCTGACTTCTACCTCAACTCCCTCCCCGGGCTGCCTCTGACCACAGCCCTCTTCTGTTGAGTGCAAATCACAAGCTGAATACCAAGAATCCTCCCTTCAGGTTTGAGCTTGCTTGGCTTGAAAACAACCACCTGAACCCCCTTGTTGCTAATTGGTGGAATATCAATATTGAGGGCTCTAGTATGTTTAGATTTTCCAGCAAGCTCAAAGAAATTAAAAAACAACTCAAGATATGGAAGTCGACGGTCTTTGGCAACATCAAGCTCCGCAAACAGGAGCTAACTCAGAGTTTGGCTAAAGTCTCTGAACAAATAGAGATTGATGGAAGATTGGATCATCTTCACCAACAGGAAACCTCCCTCCTCAGTGATTATCACAATATACTTCGGAAGAGAAGACATATTGAGGTAATGCTCTCGAGCCCTTTGGCTCGAGAAAGGGGATCGTAACACCAAATTCTTTCACATCACTGCTTGCAAGCATAAAGCTAGAGATAAGATCCGAGAGCTGGTGTCATCCTCGGGTACCTTGTTAACTGCTGAGGCTGATATCTCCAATGAGCTTGTCTCCTTCTATTCAAATCTTCTCCAGGCTGACCTGCCCCCTCCGGAGCAATCAATGACTGCCATGCTCCAACATATTCCGCATCTGGTGTCACCTGAGATGAACAACAATCTGACCAAGCCTTTTGCTATGGAGGAAATTCACAAAGCAGTCTTTGCAATGAAGAGGGACAAAGCTCCGGGCCCGGATGGCTTTCCTGCTGCCTTCTTCCAGGTGTTCTGGGAAATCATCAAGCAGGATCTCTTCAAAGCAGTGAATGAGTTTCAGGTTAACAACAATCTGCTAAAGGAATGGAATACCACCTTCGTTGCCCTTGCCCCAAAAGTGCATAGTTCTAAAGATGTCTCCAATTTTAGGCCAATCAGTTTATGCAACACGGCTTATAAGATTATCACTAAGATGTTGGCCTCCAGACTAAAACCTCTAATGAAGGATCTCATCTCGCAAAATCAGAACGGCTTCATAAAAGGACGGCTCATCCAAGGTGGTATCATTACAGTTCATGAAGCCATTCACTCAGCCTTTCACTCGAAGTCCCCAGGAATGATCTTAAAATTGGATATGCAAAAAGCATTTGACAGAGTCAGCTGGCCTTTCTTAATTAGGGTCCTGGAAAAATTTGGTTTCGATAAAAGGTGGTGTAGCTGGGTCTTCTCTTGTATCGTGACCCCTTGCTTCTCTATTCTTATCAATGGCATTCTAGCAGGTTTCTTCAAAAGCAGCAGAGGTATCAGGCAAGGTGACCCCCTGTCACCTTTCCTTTTGTCCTTATGGCGGACTCCCTTAGCAGAGCTCTGGAGGCGGCTAAAAGTCAATCTATCATTTCCGGTCTGAAAATCACCTCAAGCTGCCCTTCTGCCACACATAGCCAGTTTGTTGATGACACTATGCTGCTAAGTTTAGCCTCTGTGATTGAGGCCCGGGCTATAATGGATATCCTTTCTCTTTACCAATCAGCTTCTCAGCAAACTGTCAATTTCAACAAGAGTAGCATCTCCTTCATCAACACGGCCCCTAGGACTCAGAGAAAGATTGCTGATATCTTTGGATGCAATATTGTGGATCTCCCCGCCTCATATCTCAGCATCCCCCTCTTCCAAGGTAAGCAATCTAAAATTCTATGGAATCCTGTCATTGAAAGGTATCAAAAAAGTTGGCCTCCTGGAAAGGGGTTCTCTCAGTCAAGATGGCAAACTCCAACTGGTTAAAGCCACCCTTCAAAGCCTGCCTACTTACTTCATGTCCCTTCTCAAAGTCCCCAATTCGGTGAGGGAGGTTGTGGAAAAAATCCAAAGGAACTTTCTGTGGTCAGGGACTGATGTAAGGAAGAGGATCCATCTTGTGGCATGGAAGGAAGTGTGTAAGCCAACTTCTCATGGAGGGCTTGGTCTTCGAAAAATGGCTGACATGAATGGGGCCCTCCTGGCCAAACTTGCTTGGGAAGTGGCTAAAGGTGACTCTAATTGGGCTCATCTTCTCAGAGCTAAATATCTGGCAAATAACGAAGATCTGCTCACTTCCAATCCAATTAGAGGTTCTGCCATCTGGAATTCTGTTATTAGCTCCCTCCCCATTATCCGGGCTGGCACTAAATGGAGATTTGGGAATGGTCGTCTTATTGACTTCTGGAGGGATTTTTGGATAGGGGACGAGCCTCTTGATCTTAATCCTGCTTGGGACCCTGTGAAAAGAAGCATCATTAATAAGCAAGGAAGATTAGCTTCGGGCTATTGGAAGATGGTGAATTCCATTCCCTCATGGGATATAAAGGTCTGGGATGATATCAACGATCTGCAGAGTAGGCTCCTGACTTCGCTCAGAGCTGTGCTCTCTTCCATATACATCCCATTCTCCCAAAACGAGGATGAGCTTATTTGGCCCCTCTCCCCGTCTGGTTCTTTCTCGGTTAAGGCTGCTTATCTTTCAATGCATAGTGCTGACTCTGGTCCCCCCTTTCCAAATTCTGGCCAAATGAGATCATTCCCAAAATTGGTTTTTTCTCTTGGCTCTCTTCTAAGAATGCTTTCCTTTCTGGGGAAAATCTGAAAAGGAGGGGTTTCTCTCTCCCCACTAGATGTGTGCTATGTGCTAAAGAGGCGGAATCCTCTGCCCATCTTTTGATCCACTTGTTCTTTTCGCAAGTTATATGGCAGTGGCTTTTATCGAGGATGGGAGTGTTTTGGACCTTCCCTGAGTCCATTCAGGACACCCTCTCTCAATGGAGCTCTCCTTTCACTCATCCGAATCTGAATTTGGCTTGGAAACTCCTCCTCCCTCACGGAATATGGGGCATCTGGAAAGAAAGGAACAGAAGAATTTTCAAAGAAAAAAGTCTTGAACCTGTTCAGGTGGCTACTCAGATTGCTCTTGCTTTCCAAGAAAATCTCAACTCGCTCATGTGGACCAAATATCAGCAAAAAATCCAAATCTGTAACTCCCAGGAGTGGCAGAAGTTGTTGGCCATTCAAAGTAAAGGCACTTCCACTGCTCGTGATTTAGTTCGTTGGCTTCCCCCTCCCAGGGGCTGGAAAAAATTGAACACGGATGGGGCCTCAAAAGGCAATCCTGGTAATTCTGGTGGAGGAGCCATTCTTCGATGCTCTTCGGGATATATTGTTGTTGCTTCTGCTCATAACCTCAACTATGGTACCAACCATCGTGCGGAAGCCTTGGCCATCCTCAAAGGCCTTGAGCTGGCTATCAAATTTGGTGATGATCCCCTCCAAGTTGAAAGTGACTCCCTCAACATCATCAAGCTCCTGCAGTCTAATGATTCTGGTCAATGGTCGATACAGAATATCATTGCTGATATCAGAATTATTCAAAGATCTTTCCAGCAAATCCAGTTCCAGCATGTCCTCCGGAGGGTAATAAAGCGGCTGACCACCTTGCTAATATTGGTGTTCTCCTTGAGAATCAACAAAGCTGGACAGATAACTTCCCGGATGATCTCTTCCAAATCACTCAAAATGATATATCCCATTGCTGACTGGTGGAATGGAGGGCTGATTTGGGTATCGGCAAATTCTCTATGGCCTTCTCAAAGGGCAGCGGCATTCATGTCGAATTTAATTGATTTGACACTTAACGAAGAGCATTTTGATGACGGTGTTGTGTAATGATGCGGAGGATCTCCGATTTAATGGGACATATCATCACATTAATCATTTGATGATCTGGTGGGAGGGCAATGATAACTTGGCCGACGGCTCCCCGCCCTGATTGGGTTGTTAAATGACCCTTATTGCTCTCACTTCTGCATTTTTTCAAACATTCATACCATGGGGGGTCAGTTGAAGCGTCTTGAGCCTGATAACTGTGATTCGGTTAAAAATGATGGGGAGGTTTGGAACATTATGCTGGAGAATGGAATTGCTACCTTCCCTGGTCGAAGGGTCGGGTTCAGATCGGAAACACTCGCTTTACCATCAAGCACTCACGTGCATGTAGAAATTCAGGATTTTAATGCTCCTAGGGACAGACCGGTTAAATACCTCTCTGGTTACACTCGGGACTCCCTACCTCCTCCTTGGGACAGAGTCACGGAGGTCATAATGCGTTATTTTACCATTGACGGTAGATATCGGCTTGTTTACGGCCCTCACTTTTTCATCCTCTCTCATCTTCGATGGGGGAAGAAAATAAATCTGGCGGCTTTCCTGTTTCAGTCCTTAGAGCACTTGGTCCAGTTGGCTCGTGATGGGGAAGGTGCCATTCTTCACCAGGGTTTGTTGTACCTGCTCTTCTCTGTTGCTGCTTCTCATTCCGACCTTCTTCGCTTCCCCCCAAAACTGGTCGTCGCCGCCGCTCCCCTCGCCTTCCCCTCACCCCTCCTCCACCTCCCTCCGCTCTTCTCGGTGCCGACATCATCTGCATCTTTCATCTGATTCCGACTCTGATGTGGCACCCCGAGTCCTCCCTCGCTGCCTCTCCCCCGCCACCCCCACTTTCGCTACGCACATCTCTTGCTTGTTTTTAGAAGGCACTTGACGCCAAACATTCAAGCCGCTTCCCTGTTTCTAGCCCTGATTCCTCTCTGGCTACAGATATTTTGGGCCTAGCTAAGCTCTACCTGCACTCTGGACTCGAAACAATTAGATATCAATCAACCAGTGGAAGATCCTATCACTCGCCCCAGCTGGAAACAATACTCTCTTCGATGACAAAGTTCCTCGGCTGACACTTTTCATTCCTCGCCGATTCTGGATTTAACCCCGCTGCGCCTGAGTCTGCTGACACTCAAAGGGATGCTTGCAGAGTCGACATGGTTTCTTCTATTTTAAACAAGCTTCAATGCGCCTTCAAGGCTTTGAAAGCATGGGAGGCTTTCACTTAATCTACCAAGATCGCCATAGGTAATGATTGCTCGGAGCTCATCAATCTTGCCGAACAACTTGCAAATGACTCAGGCTCTCCTAGAGCTAGAACTGCAGTCTCTGAGCTGAAAAAGCTCTTATGATGTTTTCTTCTTGCTTTCTGTTTGTCTTTTCATCCTCCTTTTTTGGAATCTTCACGGGTACTTTTTTGCTTTGCTACTTTTATCGCTAAATCTGGCATGATGGGCTCTATTGTATAAGGTTGTGGGACCTTCCAAACCCCTCCTTTTACCATATATATTCCAAAAAAATATAGAAAAAGATTAAATTTCACAATTATAAAAAACTTTGAATTTAAAAATTTACGATTTTTGAAAAAGTTGAGATTTTCAAAAAAGTTAAGATTATGGAAATGAAGGGATTTCGAAACCTAAAGCCTTAGGCCTAACCCTAAACCCTAAACCCTATACCTTGAACTGTAAGCCCTAAGCCAAAACCATAAACCCTAAACCTTTAGCTAGAGACCTAAACCCTAACCTTGACCCCTACGCCCTAAACCCTAAACTTTGAGGCCTATACCCTATAAACCCTAAACCTTATGAACTAATTGCTCCTAAACCCTAAATGCAAAACCCTCAACCGTAAACCTCGAAACCCAAACCCTAAAACCTAAGCCCTAAATCCTAACCCTAAACTCTAAACCCTAAACCCCAAATCCTAAGCCAAAATCCCTCACCCGTAAACCTCGAACCCCAAAACGTAAAACCTATACCCTAAATGCTAACCCTAAACTTTAAATCTTAAAGTCCTAAACCCTAAAACCTAAAACCTAATGCTTAAACCCTAAACCTTTATCCCGAACCCCGAACCTCAACCTTGAACCCGAGCCGTAAACACTAATCCCTCAACCCCGAATGCTGAGCCCAAAACCTAAACCCTAAACACTAAATTCCCGAGCCTTAAATCCTCAACCTAAAATTCTTAAAATAGTTAGATTTGGAAAAAGTTGGTATTACGAAAATCTTTGGATTTTAAAAACATCAAGATTTTTGAAAAATTTAGGATTTTTAAAAACTTGAGATTTTCAAAATAGTCACGAATTTTGAAAAAGTTGCAATTTTAAACAAATTTTCTTATTTTTGAAAACATCAAGATTTAAAAAATTAGACTTTAAAAATGTTCAGCTTTTCAAACAAGTTGGGGTTTTCAAAAAAGTCAAGATTTTTGAAAGAGTACGGCTTTTCGCATTTTTGAAGAGCCAAGATTTTTGAAGAGTCTTGATTTTTTTAAAAGTCAAGATTTTAGAAAAATTCAATATTTTAGAAAAATCAACATTTTCAATAAAGTTAGGATTTTTAAAAGATGAGATTTTTTAAAATTGAGATTTTACAAAAATTCGTGATTTTGTAAAAGTGATTTTTGAAAACTCAGGATTTTCAAAGAAGTCAAGATTTTTGAAAAAGTCTGCATATTCGAAAAAGTCTAGATTTTTAATATTTGTAATTTTTGAAAAAATATAATATTTTTAAAAAGTAAGAATTTTAAAAAAACTCGGCATTTTTATAAAGTTGAGATTTTAGAAAATTCAATTATTTTTAAAAAGTTGGGATTCTGAAAAAAATGATTTTTAAAAATGTCTCGATTTTTGAAATAGGTAAGATTTTTGAAAAAGTTGGGATTTTCAAAGAAGTTATAATCTCAAAAAGGTCAAGATTTCAAACAATATAGTGATGCGCCAAAATTAGTAGGAACTTGAAAAGGTCATAACTTGTGCTCTCGGTGTCTGTTTGAGTTTGTTTTTTTTAAACCACATGTTTCAAAAATTTTAACTTTTAAAATATCAGGATTTTCAAAAACAAGTTGGGAGAGTGAATAATTTAAATTCAGATCTCAAAAATTCTGGATTTTTGAATGTGTCATGATTTTCAAAAGAGTTGTGAATTTCAAAAAAATTAGGATTTTAAAGAATTTACAATTTTAGAAAAGATAGATTTTCATACTTCTATAATAATTCGAATTTCAAAATTTTAGGGTATTTCAAAAGGTTGAGATTTTCAAAGAAGTCAAGATTATGAAAAGGTTGGGATTTCAAAAACATTGTGATTTAAAAAATAATCAAGAATTTTGAGAAAGTTGAGATTTTAAAAAAGTCAAGATTTTGAAAAAAGTACAATATTCAAATAAGTTGGGAATTACAAAACTTAATATATTTTTAAATCCCATTTGTTTTGAATATATTTTTTTTTTTTTTTAAAATCATAATATTTTCAAAATCTTTACTTTTTCAAAATTCCATCTTTTTTATAAAATTCTGAACTATTTAAAATCACGACTTTTTCAAAATCCTAACTGTTTTAAAATCAGTATATTTTTAAATCGTGTCTTTTTAAAAATCGTCACCCCTAATTCCTAAACCTTAAAAACCTAAAACCTAAGTTGTAAACACTAAATCCAAAACCCCAACATCCTAAACAATAACCCAAAACCCTGAATCCTAAACCATAACCCCAAAACCCTAAATCCTAAACCATAAGCCCAAAGCCCTAAATCGTAAAACCATAAACTCTAAACCCCAAACCTTAAACCATAAACCCTAAACATTTAAGCTCTAATTGCTCCTAAACCCTAAATTATGAGTCTTAAACCCTAAAACCCTAAATTGTAAACCATGAGCCCTAAACACTAAATTTAATACTCTCAAATGTAAACCTTGAACCCTAAACCCTAAAACTTGAGCCCTAAATCCTAAACCCTAAACACTAAACCCCAAAACCCTAAACCCTAAAACCTAATTCTTAAACCCTAAACCTTGATCCTTGATTCCCGAACCTCAACCCTAATCCCTAAACCTCGAATTCTGAGCCCCAAAACCTAAACCGTAAACACTAAATCCCCTTAGCCCTAAACCCTCAACCTAGAAACCTTAAAATAGTTAGATTTAGAAAAGTTGGTATTTTTAAAAACTTGGGATTTAAAAATGTCAAGATTTTTAAAAAGTCAGCATTTTAAAATTTTGAGATTTTAAAAAAAGTCACGACTATTGAAAAAGTCACAATTTTAAACAAAGTTGTTATTTTTGAAAACATCAAGATTTTAAAAATGTTGGGACTTTGAAATGTTCATATTTTCAAACAAGTTGGGTTTTCAAAAAATGAATATTTTGAAAAATTCAAGATTTTTGAAAAGTTGGGATTTTCGAAAGAACTGGGCTTTCTATATTTTTGTATAGAAGGATTTTTGAAGAGTCTAGATTTTTAAAAACTTGACATTTTCAAAAAAGTTAGGATTTTTGAAAAGACATGATTTAAATTTTTTTGAGATTTTCCAAAAAGTCTTGATTTTGTAAAAGTTAAGATTTTCGAAAAAGTAAGGATTTTTTAAAAGTTAGGATTTTAAAAAATTCAAGAATTTTTAATAAGTCGAGATATTTTAAAAAGTTCCACTTTTAATATTTAAAAAAAAAATATAATTTTTTAAAAAGTAAAGATTTTCAAAAAAGTCGACATTTTTTATAAAGTTGAGATTTTAGAAAATTCAGGAATTTTTAAAAAGTTGGGATTTCTGAAAAAGTTTTGATTTTCGAAAACGTTGCGATTTTTGAAATAGTTATGATTTTTGAAAAAGTTATAATATAAAAAAACTCAGGATTTCAAAAATGTAGTGATGCGCCAAAATAAACAGGAACTTGAAAAGATCATAACTTGTGGTCCGAGTGTCCATTTGAGTCCATTTTTTTAAACTACATGTTTCAAAAATCTCAAATTTTTTTAAATATCAGGATTTTTTTAAAAAGTCACGAGCTTGAATAATTTAGTTTTTAAAGAAATTTTGGTTTTTTTTAATATGTTACGATTTTTGAAAAAGTTATTATTTTTCAAAAATTGTGAATTTTAAAAAAGGATTTTAATGAATTTACAATTATAGAAAAAGATAGAATTTCATAATTCTAATAAAGTTTGAATTTCAAAATTTTAGGGGTTTTGAAAAAGTTAAAATTTTCTAAAAAGTAAGGATTATGAAAAGGTTGGGATTTCGAGGAAAAATTGGGATTTCAAAAAATTCGTGATTTCAAAAAGACAATATTTCGAGAAAGTTGGGATTTAAAAAAGAAAAAAAAAAATGTGCAATTTTCAAATAAGTCAAGAATTACAAAACTAAAGAGATTTTTAAATCCCAATAGTTTTTAATATCATAATTTATCTTTACTTTTTCAAAATTCCTAATTTTTATAAAATCACGAAGTTTTTTTTTTTGAAAATTACGAATTTTTAAAATATCATGAGTTTTTAAAAATTGTGAGCTTTTAAATTTATGACTTTATCAGTTTCAAATTCTTTGAAAATATATAATTTTTTAAAATCATGACTTTTTGAAATCCTAATTGTTTCAAAAGTAGGATATTTTGAAATCGTGACTTTTTCAAAATTGCGACCCCTAAAACTTGAAACCCGAGTGGTACAATAAAAACTAAACCCCAACATTCAAAACAATAAGCCATAAACCCTAAATTTAAGTAAGTATTTTTAAAAAAGTTGGCATTTTTATAAAGTTGAGATTTTAGAAAATTCAGGAATTTTTAAAAAGTTTTGATTTTTGAAAACGTTGCAATTTTTGAATAATTTAGATTTTCTAGAAATTATGGATTTTTGAATATGTTACAATTTTTTAAAATTCATCATTTTCCAAAAAGTTGTGAATCACAAAAATTTAGGATTTTAAAGAACTTGCAATTTTAGAAAAGATAGAATTTCAAAATTTAATGGGTTTTTAAAAGTTAAGATTTTCAAAAAAGTTAGGATTATGAAAAGGTTGGGATTTCAAAAAGTCGTAATTTCAAAAAAACCAAGAATTTTGAGAAAGTTGGGATTTTCAAAAAGACAAGATTTTGAAAAAGGTACAATTTTCAAATAAGTCAAGAATTACAAAACTGAAGAGATTTTTAAATCCCAACTATTTTGAATATCCTAATTTATCTTTATTTTTCAAAATTTAACTTTTTATGAAATCGTGACTTTTTCAAAATCACGATCCCTAAACCCTAAACCCTAAAACTTGAGTCATAAACACTAAACCCTAAACCCCAACATCCTAAACACTAAGCCCAAAACCCTAAATCCTAAACCATAAACCATAAACACTAAACCCTAAACCTTCAACCATAAATAATAAACTCAAATCCCTAAATCGTAAAACCTAAACTCTAAACCCTAAACCCCTAACCCCGAGCCTTAATCACTAAGTCCTAAACATTGAACCCTAAACCCCTAAGCCTTAGGGCTAAACCTAAACCCTATACCCTATACTTTGAACTGTGAACATCAATCCAAAACCCTAAACCCCGACCCATGGACCCTCAACCAAGAGTACTTAGCTCTAATTGCTCCTAAACCCTAAATTTTGAGTCTTAATCCCTAAAACCCTAAATGCTAAATCCTAAATAATAAACCTAAATTCGTAAACCACGACCCCAAAACCCTAAATGCGAACCCTGAATCCCAACCCCTAAATCCTAACTCTAAACCATAAAACCTAAACTCCAAAACCCTAAAACCTAATTCTTAAACCCTAAACCTTGATCCCGAACCTTGAATCTCAACTCTAAACCATGAACTCTAATCCCTAAACCCTAAATGTTAAATCCCCTTAGCCCTAAACCCTTAACCTAGAAACCTTAAAATAGTTATTTAGATTTGGAAAAAAATTCTATTTTAAAAACTTGTCATTTTCAAAAGTCAAGATTTTTTAAAAATCAAGATTTTCAATAACTTGAGATTTTAAAAAAGTCACACGACATTTTAACAAGTTGCAATTAAAAAAAAATGTTATTTTTGAAAACATGAAGATTTTAAAAATGTTGGGACATTGAAAATATTCAGATTTTCAAACAAGTTGGGATTTTCAAAAGAGTTGGAATTTTTAATCCCGACTTTATTTAAAATCTCAACTTTTTAAAAACACTAAATATTTGAAATTCAAACTTTTTTAGAATTATGAAATTCTATCTTTTACTAAAATTGCAAAAATCTTTAATATCCGAATTTTTTGAAATTCACAACTTTTTGGAAAATAATGACTTTTTTTCAAAATCATGACATATTAAAAATCTTGAATTTGTGTAATATCTAAATTATTCAAACTCGTGATTTTAAAAAAATCCTAATATTGGAAAAAAGTTGTGATTTTTGAAACATGTGTGGTTTTAAAAAATCGAACTTAAACAAGCAATCGGAGTACAAGTTATGACATTTTCAAGTTCCTGCTAATTTTAGCGCATCACTACATTTTTGAAATCTTGACTCTCTTGGGATTATAATTGTTTTGAAAATCTCATCTTTTTCAAAATCGTAACTATTTTAAAAATTGTGATGTTTTCGAAAATAAAAACTTTTTCAAAAATCCCAATGTTTAAAAAAATTCCTTCATTTTTGAAATCTCAACTTTATAAAAATGCAAAGTTCTTAGAAAATCCTTACTTTTAAAAAATACAGATTTTTTCGAAAAAATCACAAATATAAAAAATAAGGACTTTTTTGAATATACTCACTCACTTATGAAAAAAACCTTAACTTTTTCAAAAATCTTGACATTTTAAAAATCCCAATAATTTCCATAATCTTGACTTTTTTGAAACAATGGACATTTTAAAAATACCAAATTTTTCAAAAATCTTCACCATGTTACAAAATCACGACTTTTTGGAAAATATATATATTTTTTTAAATCCCATTTTTTCAAAAATCCTAACCTTTTTTCAAATGTCGAGTTTTTCAAAAATCTTAACTTTTTCAAAAATCTAGACTCTTCACAAATATATACTCTTAAAAAATGTGAAAAGCCAAACTTTTTTGAAATTTCCAACTTTTTGAAATATACATTTTTCAAAAACCCAACTTGATTTAAAATCTAAACATTTTAAAAGTCCAAACATATTTTAAATCTTAATGTTTTCAAAAGTCGTGAACTTTTTGAAAATCCCATGTTTTTCAAAATACCAATATTTTCCAAATCTAACTATTTGAAGGTTTCCAGGTTTAGGGTTTAGGGTTTAGGGTTTAGTGTTTAGGGATTAGGGATTAGAGCTTAGGGTTTATGGTTCAAGGTTCGAGGATCAAGGTTTAGGGTTTAAGAATGAGGTTTTAGGGTAAAGGGTTTAGGGTTAGGATTTAGTGTTTGGGGTTTTAGGGTTTAGGGCTCAATGTTCATGATTGATGGTCCATGGCTTTTGGTTTGAGGTTTGAGGTTATGATTTTAAGGTTAAGTGTTTAGGTCTCTAGTTTATTGGTTTGGCTCGGGGCTCACTGGTTCAAGGTATAGGGTTTAAGGTTTAGAGTTAGGTCTAAGGCTTTAGAGTTCTATGTTTATGGTTTAAAATTTAAGGCTCGGGGTTAGGTCTTTAGGGTTTATTGTTTAGGGCTTAGGGTTTAGGGTTTAGGCTTCATGGCTCAGGGATCAGGGTTTAGGGTTTATGGTTTAAGGTTTAGGTTTTACGATTTAGGGATTTGGGTTTAGGGTTTAAGATTAAGTGTTAAGGGTTTATGATTTATGGTTTAGGATTTATTGTTTTTGGCTTAGTGTTTAGGATGTTGGGGTTTAAGGTTTAGCATTTATGACTCAGGTTTTAGGTTTTAGGGTTTAGGTTTTAGGGATAGTGATTATAAAATAATTAGGATTTCGAAAAAATCATGATTTTGAAAAAGTCTGTATTTTCAAAGATTTTGAAAGTGATAAAGTCATGAATTTTAAAAGTTCACAATTTTTTAAAACTTGTGATTTTTTAAAAATTGTAATTTTTGAAAAAGTTACAATTTTATAAAAAGTTGGAATTTTGAAAAAGTAAAGATTTTTAAAATGTTAGGATTTTCAAAAAAATTAGGATATTCAAAATAGTTGGGATTTAAAAATCTCTTCAATTTTGTAATTCCTGACTTATTTGAAAATTGCACCTTTTTTAAAAATCTTGTCTTTTTTGAAAATCCAAACTTTCTCAAAATTCTTGGCTTTTTTAAAATCACGAATTTTTTGAAATCCCAACCTTTTTTTTTTTCATAATCTTGACTTTTATGAAAATCTCAACTATTTCAACAACCCTAAAAATTTTCAAATTTGAACTTTTAAATAATCAAGACGTATTCAAAAATTAAAAATTTCCAGAAAATCTTAGCTATTCAAACATCCGACTTTTTTTTGAAAATCCGATATTTTAAAAACTTGAGATTTTGAAACATGTGGTTTACAAAAAAGGACTCAAACTGACACCCGTAGCACAAGTTAGGACATTTTCAAGTTCTTTGTAATTTTGGCACACCAATACATTTTTGAAATCTTGACTTTTTTGAGATTATAACTTTTTGAAAATCCCATTATTTCAAAAATCACAACAATTTCAAAAATCGCAACGTTATAAAAATTGCCGACTTTTTTAAATTCCTTACATTTTCAAAAACTTATATTTTTTTGAAAATCGAAAATATTAAAAATCGGGACTTTTTAGAATATCCTATCTTATTCAAAAATCTTCAGGTTTGAAAAATCCCAATATTTTTTAAAATCTTGACTTCTTTGAAAATCTTCACTTTTAAAAAATCACAATTTTTTAAAATCTTGTCTTTTGAAAAATCATAACATTTTATAAAATGTCGAGTTTTTCAAAAATACGAAAAGCCCAACTCTTTTGAAAATGCTAACTTTTCAAAAATCCAGACTCTTAAAAATTGTGAAAAGCCCAACTCTTTTGAAAATGTTAACATTTCAAAAATCTCAAGTTTTTCGAAATATTCATTTTTGAGAACCCCAACTTAGTTGAAAATTTGAACACTTTTAAAGTCCCAGCATTTTTAAATCTTGATGTTTTCAAAAATAACAACTTTGCTTAAAATTGTAACTTTTTCAAAATTCATGAATTTTCTGAAAATCTCAAGTTTCTAAAAATCCCTGAATTTTTCAAAAATCTTGACTTTTTGAAAATCCCAAGTTTTTCAAAATACCAAATTTTCCAAATTTAACTATTTTAAAATTTCTAGGTTGATGGTTTATGGCTCATGGGATTCGATGTTTAGGGTTTAGGTTTTTGGCTCAAGATTCATGGTTTAGAATTTAGTGTCTAGGGATTAGGGCTCAAGGCTCGGGGTTTAGGGTTAAGGTTCAGTGGTTCGGGGTCCAAGGTTTTAGAGCTTAGGTTTTAGGGTTTGGGGTTCGAGGTTTACGGTTGAGGTTTTGCATTTAGGGCTCATGGTTTACGATTGAGGGTTTAGTATTTAGGATTTAAATTTAGGGTTTTAGAGTTTATGAACAATTAGAGCTTAAGCTTTAGGGTTTATAAGGTGTAGGGCTCGGAGTTTAGGGTTTAAGGTTTAGGGTCCATAGCTTAGGGTTAAAAGTTTGGGATTATATGTTTATTCTTTAGGTTTAGGTCTCTAGCTAAAGGTGTAGGGTTTAAGTTTTGGCTCGGGGCTCATGGTTCAAGGTATAGGATTTCGGGTTTACGGTTAGGCCTAAGGATTTAGGGTTCACTATTTAGGGTTGAGGGTTTATTTTTTTAGGGTTTAAGGTTTATGATTTAAGCATTTGGGTTTATGGTTTATTGCTGAGGGGTTAGTGTTAAGGATTCTGTAATAAGTGTTTATGTTTTATGGTTTAGGATATTGGGGTTTAGGGTTTCAGATTTCTAAAAAGTCATGATTTTCAAAAAGTTTGTTGTTTCAAAGATTTTGAAAGTGATAAAGTCATGAATATAAAAGAACACAATTTTTGTAAAAATCGTGATTTTTTAAAAATTTGAAATTTTCAAAAATGTCTTGATTTTATAAAAATAGGAATTTTGAAAAACTAAAGATTTATAAAGTGTTAGAATTTTAAAAAAATAGTATGTTCAAAAAACTGTTGAGATTTAAAATTCTTTTCATTTTTATAATTCTTGATTTATTTTAAAATTGCACCTTTTTCAAAATCTTGTCTTTTTGAAAATCCCAACTTTCTAAAAATTCTTGGCTTTTTCAAAATAATGAATTTTTGAGATCTCATTTTTTTAAAATCCCAACCTTTTCAAAATCCTAACTTTTTGAAAATCTTAACTTTTCAAAAACCTAGTATTTTTAAAATTTGAACTTTTTAAGAATTATGAAATTTTAACTTTTTCTAAAGTTGAAAAATCTTTAAAATCCTAAATTTTTTCAAATTCGAATTTTTTTGGAAAATAAGAATTTTTCTAAAATCAGGAATTTCTTGAAAATATAAATTATTCAAACTCTTGATTTTTTTTTTGAAAATCCACGATATTTTAAAAAAGTTGAGATTTTTGAAACAAGTGGTTTAAAAAACGGACTCAAACGGACACACGAAACACAAGTTATGACATTTTCAAGTTCATGCTAATTTTGACTCATCACTAAATTTTTAAAATGTTGACTTTTTTAAGATTATAACTTTTTTGAAAACCGCAACTATTTTGAAGTGTTTGGGTTTTTAAAAAAAGATTAGATTTTGAAAAAAGGTTCAATTTTCAATAAAGTCAGGAATTACAAATTTGAAGAGATTTTTAAATCCCATCTATTTTAAATATCCTAATTTTTTAAAAAATCCTAACATTTTAAAAATCTTTACTTTTTCAAAATTCCAAATTTTTAGAAAATCACAGTTTTTTCAACAATTATGAATTTTCAAAAACACGAGTTATTTTAAAATTGTGAACTTTTTAAATTCATGACTTAATCACTTTCAAAATCTTTGAAAATACAAACTTTTTGAAAATCATGACTTTTTCAAAATCCTAACCCTAAATCTGCGACCCTAAACTTTTTTAAAATCGTGACTTTTTTAAAATCATAACGTTTTGAAATTGTGACTTTTAAAAATCGCGACCCCTAAACCCTAAAACCCAACATCCTAAACCATAAACCATAAACCATAAACCCTTAATACTTGAGCCCTAAACCCTAAATAATAGCCACAAACAATAAACCCAAATCCCTAAACTATAAAATTTAAACTCTAAACCCCAAACCTTAAACCATAAACCACGAAACCTAAGCCCTAAATCATAAACAATAATCCCTAAACCCCAATAAAATAATACTTACATGACTATTATTTGTTTATAACCCTTAGCCTTAAACCGTAAATAGTGAATGCTAAAACCTACGGCCTAACCCTAAATCCTATACCTGAAACCATGAGCCCTAAACCCTACGGTCTATACCGTAAATTATACTCCTACACCCTAATTTTTTGAGTATTAAACACTAAAACCCAAAATGTTAAATCCTAAATACTAAACCCTCAATTGTAAAGCATGAGCCCTAAACCCTAAATGTAAAACCCTCAACCGTAAACCTCGATGGTAGAAACCCTAAAAACCGATCCCTAAATCCTAACCCTAAACAATAAACCTTGATCAAACCTTGAACCTCAACCCTAAACCCTCAAGTTTGAACCTTGAGCCATGAGCCCTAATATGTAAACATTGAAAACTAAACCTCGAATATTGAGCCCAAAAACCTAAACCCTGAACCCTAAACCTAGAAACCTCAAAAAAAGTTGCTATTTTGAAAACCAAGGGATTTTCAAAAACTTGAGATTTTCAAAATTTCACAACTTTTGAAAATGTTTATGCAAAGTTAGTATTTTTGAAAACATCAAGATTTTAAAATGTTCTTATTTTCAAACAACTTGGGGTTTTGAAAAATGAATATTTCGAAAAAGTAATGTTGTTTTAAAAGTTGGGATTTTCGAAAGAGTTGTGCTTTTCACATTTTTGAAGAGTCTGGATTTTTGAAAAAGTCAAGATTTTTGAAAAACTTAGGGTTTACGATAAAGCGGGATTTTAAAATTTTTAGATTTTCAAAAAGTCATGAGCACTAAGGTCGACATATTAAAGAAGCACATGGTTAAGCTTAATTCCAGTTTCTCCCGGGGCTTTAATCTTTATTATAGGTGTGATTATGGTTAAAAGGTATTTACCCTATAATCCTTTTGTGAAAGATCAAGGCCCTAAATTTTCACAAGCCCAAGACAAGATATTTATTTACGAGGGACAAAAAGGGTTCACTAACGAGAGTGCAAGATAAAGAACAACTATATCACGATCTTCATTTAGGTCATTTGGGTCCAACAAGTATTTCATTCACTGATGAAGTTAATTTCTAGATCTAATTTCGTAAGGCCCGGAAATCCAATAGGATACAAGGAAGTAATATCTCTACTTACTCCACAAATGGGAAGGTTACACCGCTTAGTCATTCCTTCAAACAAGGACTCATAAGGTGACTTCCAAGGTGATCTTCACCACTATGCAGTGTGGATTGAAAAGAGGACATTTTTCTCGCGATTACTAAATCTAGAAGGAAGCTGCATACTCGGGGTAGGTTGGACCACGAAATTCCTAAATATGGGTTCACGACAATGTATCTAGACATAAAGACTATGACGGTAAACCCAAAGAGAAAGAAAAAGCAGTGTCAAAACCAAGCCGGGTCACTTAACCATAGAGCCCCATCAAGAATAGCAGGTCACTCAACCATAGAGCGCCATAAAGCATAACAGGTCACTCAACCATAGAGGTCCATCTCCTTTCTCCTTTTAATGAGGTGGGTCACCCTATTGCCCTAGGCACATAGAGCCCCGTCACCCCAACCCAAGTGACATAATAACTCATGGTTCAACAACTCACTAGTTATCTGTAACTCCTTGGGGCGTACCCTATATACAATGAAGCGGGTCCATAGGTTTAACTACTCAATGGTAAATCCCATGACCCTATTTCAATCACATTACGACATTAGAACCAGCATAACAATCCATTCAAATGCCAAGTGCTAAAATCAAAAGCCTTGGGCTAGGTTACAAAACTCTCAAATATGGAAAGAAAGTTTTAAAACCAAGAAAAACAAGTGGCTAATTAGCCATGGTTAGTGTAAAATCTAAGCTGTTAGTGCAATAATCAAATAAATTCCCAAAATATAAGAACATGTCAATCAAGAATGACGGCTGGTTCTTTCAAAAAGAGAGATAAAGATCAATTTACGGATAAAATACGTATTGAGAAAATAGCGCATCACAATCACTATATGGCCTCATACCGCCACCAATGGGGTACTCATCGATTTCTTTGGCACTCTAGACAATGAGCCTCACTTGTAAAAATTTTTTTATACATGTAACCAGAAATGAGTATATCAAATAATGTATCTGTTATCATCTCTTTCTGAATCCTATCTCCGAACTCCTACAAAGATCAACATAGTCAAAATCACATAGGATTATTCAATGAACAATCCAATAAGAAAGAGTAGGGGACACAAGGTTACATAAGTTGACCCTAAGGTGGTGCACACCCACAATATATCTTTGAGAAAACTTGAAATATACTAAACAACTAGAAGTGGATTTTCAGTTTATATAAGATTCCACTTCCTCACTCGTACTCGACTTAAGATTATGAAAACCTGGTCCGCACCTCCTCTCTCCACACATACACTCTTGACAGTTTTATCCCTTTATGGTCGTCTAGTGTAGGGTCCACGATGTACACATAACTACGTCACTAACACAATGGAAAGTCACACACAACAACCATAACGTATTACGCATGGTGTATATATACATTCACCGGGTGTAATACATCACTTTACCACATTCTGCACCCAAAGTGCAATCACTACACAATAGGGTTCATAGGCTCACTGTATGCCCCTATATCACAACATGAATCATTACATATTACACAAACATACATACGATGGACATAGTAACGTCCACAACATAACATTCATTTGCTACATACAAGGTGATACACACCTTTCTTCAAAACATGGTAAAAACATCATGATACAATGCAATTCACTTTAAATAAATCTAGTCATACAACATATCAACCCACCCACATATCACAATATTCCACAATGCTCCAATACCCCATCATCCACATTAGAATTCTTTTACACATTCCAAGCGATAATTCACACGTGGACTATTCATAGAATCCACGAAGGACGAGAGAAACTCCCATCCCCAGCACAAACAATATGATAACCTTAAAAAAAGCACACTAAATGACATAGATCATATCACTCTTACACACATTACTCTTCCAATATTTATCACCATCATGAAACATTATCACCATCCTGCAACCCATCATGTAACACCATCACTATCATGCAAAATCATCACAACTCCAATCCATCCCGGAGGTTCCAGTATGAACCTGCTCGATACCATATGTAGTGCCCACATTTTACACACCCAAATACAACAGTAAAATACCAGGATAATTTTTTTTTGACTTACATTGCTTAATGCAAAACGCCACAAGGACTCCAAGTAGAACAACTCAACAACATATACGACACCTACCTCAGTCACCAAATCACATAGACACATGACAACACCATAAACCTGTTTATACCACACTTTTCCACATGAATGAATACTAGCAATGACCCAACCACAAGAAACATGACTTCAGGAATGGCGAACCCACAATACATCATTTCTTTAATTGCATCTTAGTTACGATTAACATTCTAGGAACATTATTGTGCAAGTATAGTTTTCTCCTTTTTCCATCTACAAAATCTTAAGTTCATTCCATTTTTTTTAATTTACAGTTCGACCAATTTAGGTTGGCTTCCTTTATGCATCACGGAAAATTCCATAACTTACTGGCTTATTTGGCACAATTTAAATCACATATACAGTACTTAATTATCTTGCTCTTATGTTAAGAATGTGCTTCTCAAATGTTTATTTAAGTTATAAGGACTCCAAAATTGACCTCAATCCTAATCTCCAATCTCGTGTGCAGCATAATATGATATGCTCTTACATCGCACTAAGGTCTCATTCTTAGCATCATCTCAAAACAAGAGTTACGAAAGCACCTATCTGACATATTAAAGAAGCACATGGTTAAGCTTAATTTCAGTTTCTCCTAGAGCTTCAATCTCTATTATAGGTGTGATTAAGGTTAAAAGGTATTTACCCTATAATCCTTTTGTGAAAGATCAAGGCACTAAATTTTCACAAGTCCAAGATAGGATATTTATTTACGAGGGACAAAAGGGTTCACTTAAGGAGAGTGCAAGACAAAGAACAACTATATCGCGATCTTCATTTAGGTCGTTTGGGTTCAACAATGATTTCATTCACTGATGAAGTTAATTTCTAGATCTAATTTCGTAAGGCCACGGAAATCCAATAGGATACAAGGTAGTAATATTTCTACCTACTCCAAGATGGGAAGGTTAGCACCGCTTAGTCATTCCTTCAAACAAGAACTCATAAGGTGACTTCAAGGTGATCTTCACCACTCAGCCACAGTGTCGAACAAGAGAGGACATTCTTCTGCGATTACCAAATCTAGAAGGAAACCGCATACTCGGGGTAGGTTGGACCATGACATTCCTAAATATGGGTTCATGACAATGTCGCTAGACATAAAGACTATGATGGTAAACTCCAACTAGGGGTTTTATTTACCTAACCTAGGGATCTCATCGAGTGCAAAGCTTAAGTTTGTTCTACGGTCTTAAATTTCTTATATGGTAAAAAGGATCACACATGCAGGCAAGTTATGCACGAATATTTTATTTAAGTTGAGTGTTTCCATTAAAACTCTTTATTATGTTTACAAGGTAAGAAGATAACCCAGAAATTAATTTAATCGTTTATTGAATACTGAGAAGGTACTACAATATCTTAACTTCAATTTCAAATTTACTTTATATAAATCAAACCCTTTTTGCCATACACAACTAAGAATCAAATTGAACCGATGATTAGATGCACATTTCCTAAGTTATCCCTAAAACTAGCATATCATGCATATTAACAAATTTCAATTATAACTTTTCGGTAACAAGAGACTACATTAGACAGTTATTCATTTTACAATGACCTATAAAAATTACAATAGTAATAAATAAATTACACATCACCTTTTTGTCGTCATTCTTCCATCCTGCAAAACCCACGTGAGCAAGATATCAGCGATAATTCGCTAGCATGGCATCCACCGTAATCAATCATAATTGTCATTTTCAGTTTCCCATTTACATAAGATAAAAATTACAATTAGCAATCAAAATAAAAATGTTTAAAGTCTAGTATTTATTACATTTAATTTTGCTTCTTTTGTAACTCGGGAGAGAGAAAGAGAAGGGAAGAGAGAGAAAACACCACTTTGGTCAAAAGTTCTAATACACACAACAAGTTTTCATTATAGTGTTTTAAACAGTTATTTACATGTGTTCAAATTTTTTAGGTGATTTGGCAACCCTACGAGGTCCCGCAGACTTTCTATTCTTACATTTTCTCACTAGCTACAAAACATTCAAAACGAGGCTGGAGGCTAAGAAACTTCTTCCAAAGGTTATCTTCCGATGAGCATGCATACCACGATTAACTTTCTACGTGTCCCCAGATATACCAAGAATTCATAGCAGAATCGACGGAATTGAAAAGAGCGACACGGTTTGCATTTGGCTAGTTAGTTCTCTGAGGCCACTTGGTTGTGTAGTTCACCCGGTTGTAAAATGACAAAAGTTAGCTCGAACACCCGAGAAAAGCGTGTCCAAAAGCGGCGTTCGACGGATGCGCATGCAACAAGACTCTCCTACTAGTTCTCCTATATAAAGAGAATTCATCGATTCGACAGGATTCGAGAACTAGAAAACCACTTTTTTGTATGACAGCAATTTTTTTGAGTGACAAGATGAAATTGGACCAGTTTGACCTCATCAAACTACGACCGTGAGGCCTACAAAACAGCTTCGCCAAACTATCTCGAAAAGTGCTCTTTCCTATACTAAATGTTCCATGCATTTGTCTAGTATGAATGTTAGAGGTTTGTGAAGACGGAATGTGATTTCTCTTTCCGGTTTCAAGTGGTGGTCCAAAACGAAAGCCAACTTTCTAATTTTAACAACTCTCTACTTTGTAAACCGATGTAATAGGCTCCTTCTATAAGAGCGTCAAAAGGTTGTCATATGATTGTTTCAGGTCAAACCAAAAATCAAGTGCGACTCCTCGTATACCAGTGTACACGAATGAAACTTCACATCTTGTTTCCCGAGTTGCGAATGGTACTTAGTGAGTCTCCAAAAATTGCAAAATTTAACTATTTAAAACATGGAGAAGGTCAACTTAATCAATGGGGTGTCAAATTCATCTAGTCGATAAAACGATATTGAAGAGATCAAGAAGGGTATAAGTTTTCTAAATCATCTCAAAGTGAAAAAATAGTTCATGATTTAAATTGGAAGAGTTATAATGATGTCGTGAGTTACGACAAGATAATTTATTGTTTTGTAACGAGTTAAAGGAATTTAACCGTATTAAAATTTCTAATAATTTATAATTCTATTTAGTTACTAAAAAGAGAATTAAGAGGAAGAAGGACCATGCCTAGAGAACAAAGTCGGTCGAAGCCGTAGGCTTGGGTTCAGTCTCTTGCTTGGGCACTTCATCAACCAGTCCTCGAGCATCCTCAGCTCCACCATTTTGCATACACGTCTATCAATAAAATCTGTAACTACAGACTTGAAAACCATTCCGCTACTCTGATCACATTCCTCCTTCCTTCTGGATTCAACCCACCACTTGCTGAGCATGATCAAATGGTTTCTTATTGTTGTTGTTTGGATAGGATGAGATCTTCCTCCTTTTGTGCGTAGCCTCAAATCTTGCAACCATTAGACCATGATTTATTTTTTGAAGGCATTTAGTCAAACACTTCACATGCCTTAAGCATGCCTCCACATTTTGCACATTCTCATATACTCATTGAAAACAAGCAGGCATTTTGAAAATCTTGAATTTTTTTGAAATTTTAAACGTTGCTGACCATAAACCATAAATCCTAAGCCAAAGCCCTAAATCCTAAACCATAAACTATAAACACTAAGCCCAAAGCCACGAATCACGAACCATAAACTATAAACATTAAGCCCAAAGCCCTAAATCCTAAACCCGAAAACAATAAACCCTTAACATTTGAATCCTAAACCCTAAAGCCTCAATCTAACCTTATCTTAGATTTTAAACCCTAAACACTAAATAGTGAACCCTAAAAATCCTTAGGCCTAACCCTAAACCGTAAATCCTATACATTGAAATGTGATGCTTAAGTGAAAACCCTAAACTCATAAGCCCGAACCTAGAACACCTGAGCCATGGACCCTAAACCATAAAAACTATGACTTAAACCCCGATCGTTACGTCCTAAACCCTAAACTTTGAGTCCTTATACATTATAAACCGTAAATTTTGAGTCTTAAACCCTAAAACCCTAAATTATAAATCCTAAATACTACACCCTCAATCGTAAACCACAAGATGTAAACCCTAAAAGTAAAATCCACATCCTTAAACCTCAAACCCCAAACCCTAAAACCCGAGCCTTAAATCCTAACCTAAACCCTAAAACATAATTTCTTAAACCCTAAATCTTGATGCCCAAACCCTGAACCCGAGATTTAAGCCATGAGTCATAATCTCTAAACCCTAAACACTAAACCCTAAACCCAAAATCCTAAGCCAAAAAACCTAAATCCTAAACACTAAATCCCCTGATCCCTAAACCCTCTCAACCTATAAACCTTAAAATAGTTAGATTTTGAAAATTTTGGTATTTTAAAAAACTTGGGATGTCTACAAAAATTTGATTTTCAAAAACATCGTGATTTTTTAAATAGTTGTGATTTTTAAAAAAGTTATAATCTCAAACAAGATTTCAAAAATGTAGTGATGCACCCAAATTAATAGGAATTTGAAAAGGTCATAACTTGTGCTCGACTATCCGTTTGAGTCCGTTTTTTTTAAACCATATGTTTCAAAAATCTCAACTTTGTAAAAATATCAGGAGTTTTAAAAAAAAAAGAAGTCGGTAGATTAAATAATTTAGATTTTCAAGAAAATTTGGATTTTTGAAAAAGTCATTATTTTCCAAAAAGTTGTGAATTTCAAAAAAATAGGATTTTAAAGAATTTGCAATTTTAGAAAAAGATAGAATTTCATAATTCTAAAAAAATTCAAATTTCAAAATTTTTAGGGTTTTTGAAAAACTTAATATTTTCAAAAAGTTAGGATTATGAAAAGGTTAGGATTTCGAACAAAAATTTGGATTTCAAAAAAGTCGTGATTTCAAAAAAGCCAAGAATTTTGAGAAAGTTGGGATTTTCAAAAAAAGACAAGATTTTGAAAAAAGGTGCAATTTTCAAATAAGTCGATAATTACAAAACTTAAGAGATTTTTAAATCCCAACTATTTTGAATATCTAATTTTTTTTAAATCTTAACATTTTCAAAATATTTACTTTTTCAAAATTCCAACTTTTTATAAAATCGTGAGTTTTTCAAAATTACAAATTTTTTAAAATCGAAGTTTTATAAAAATTGTGAACTTTTAAATTCATGACTTTATCACTTTCAAAATCTTTAAAATACGAGACCTTTTAAAATCATGAATTATTTGAAATCCTAACTTGTTTCAACATAGGGATATTTTTTAAATCGTGACTTTTTCAAATTTGTTAGCCATAAAACTAAAACCTATCGTAAACACTAAACCCTAAACCCTAAACCCCAACATCCTAAACACTAAGCCCAAGTCCTAAATCCTAAACCATAAACCATAACCCCTTAACACTAAATCCTAAACCCTAAACCCTCACCTATAAACCTTAAACCCAAATGCTTAAATAATAAAACCTAAACTCTAAACCCCAAACCTTAAACCATAAACCCTAAACCATGATCCCCTAGCGAAAGCCTAAACCCTAAAGCCTAAACCCTAAACAGTGAACCCTAAAGCCTTAGTCCTAACCCAAAACCCTAATCCTTATTATACCTTGAACCATGAGCCCTAAGCCAAAACCCTATACCCTTTACCTAGAGACCTAACTACTAAACCCTAAACTCATAACCCTAAACCTCAAACATTGAGCCATGGGCCCTCTAAACCATTAAAAGCTGAGACCTAAACCATGACCCCTACACCCTAAACCCTAAACTCTTAGCCCTATAACCCTAAACCTTAAATTTTAAGTCTTAAACCCTAAGTGGAAAACCCTCAACCATAATCCTTGAATCTGAAATTCTAATACTTAAGCCCTAAATCCTAACCCTAAACCATAAACCCCAAAACCTAATTCTTAAACCCTAAACCTTGATCCCCGAACCCTAAACCTCAACCCTAATACCCTGAACCCTTAACCCTGAGCCCTAATTCCTAAACCCTAAACACTAAACCCTAAACCTCAAATCCTGAGCCCAAAAACCTAAACCCTAAACACTAAATCCCTTGAGCCCTAAACCCTCAACATAGAAACCTTAAAATAGTTAGATTTGGAAAATGTTGGTATTTTAAAAAACTTAGGATTTTCAAAAAGTCAAGATTTTAAAAACTTGAGATTTTAAAAAAAGTCACGACTTTTAAAAAGTTATAATTTTAAACAAAGTTTATTTTTGAAAACATCAAGATTTAAAAAATGTTGGGACTTTGAAAATGTTCAGATTTTCAAACAAGTTGGGGTTTTGAAAAATGAATATTTCAAAAAAGTCAAGATTTTTGAAAAGTTGGGATTTTCGAAAGAGTTGGGTTTTTCAAATTTTTGAAGAGTCGGGATTTTTGAAAAAGTCAAGATTTTTTAAACATTTTCAAAAAAGTTAGTATTTTTGAAAACAAGATTTTAAAAAATTTAGATTTTGAAAAAGATTTGGATTTTTAAAAGTGAAGATTTTGAAAAAGTTAGGATTTTGAAAAAGTCAAGATTTGGAAAATGTTGGGATTTTAAAAATCAAGATTTTTGAAAAAGTCAGGATATTTGAAAAATTCCTGATTTTTAATATTTTCGATTTTCATGAAAAAAAAAAATTTTTTAAAAGTAAGGATTTTAAAAAAGTCGGCATTTTTTATAAAGTTGAGATTTTAGAAAATTCAGGAATTTTAAAAAGTTGGATTTCTGAAAAAAGTTTTGATTTTTGAAAACGTTCGTGATTTTGAAAAGTTGATATTTTATAATCTCAAAAAGTCAAGATTTCAAAAATGTAGTGATGCGCCAAAATTGATAGAAATTTGAAAATGTCATAACTTGTGCTCATAGTGTCCATTTGAGTCTATTTTTTTAAAACACATGTTTAAAAATAATCTTTACTTTTTAAAAATATCAGGATTTTCAAAAAAAAAACTTGGGAGTTTGAATAATTTAGATTTTCAAGAAATTTTAGATTTTTGAATATGTCATGGTTTTTGAAAAATTCATTATTTCCAAAAAGTTGTGAATTTAAAAAAAAATAATTTTAAAGAATTTTTTAAAAAAATTTGAATTTTTAGATAAAACAAAGAATTTCAAAATTTTAGGATTTTTGAAAAACTTGAGATTTTTCAAAAAAGTTAGGATTATGAAAATCTGGGATTTGAAAAAAATAAAAAAATTCGTATATTTCAAAAAGTCAAGAATTTTGAGAAAGTTGGGATTTTCAAAAAAAGACAAGATTTTGAAAAAAGGTGCAATTTTCAAATAAGTTAGGAATTACAAAATTGAAGAGATTTTTAAATCCCATCTTTTTGAATATCCTATTTTTTTGAAAATCCTAACATTTTCAAAATCTTTACTTTTTCAAAATTCCAACTTTTTATAAAATCATGACTTTTTCAAAAATTATGAATTTTTAAAAAATCACGAGTTTTTAAAAATTGTGAACTTTTAAATTCATGACTTTATCACTTTTAAAATCTTTGAAAATATAGACTTTTTGAAAATCATGAATTTTTGGAAATCCTAACTAACTATTTAAAAATCTTCTTATTTTTGAAATCATAAATCATGATCATAAACCTTAAACCCTTATCCCTAAAGCCATGAAGCCTAAACCATAAACCCTATGCAAAAACCTAAACCCTAAGCAATAAACCTTAAACCATAAACAATGAATCCCTAAAGCCTTAGGCCTAACCCTAAACCCTAAACCTTAAATCTTGAGCCCTAAGCCAAACCCTAAATCCTAAATCCATTTTAACCATAAACCTAAACCCTAAACTAGCATAACCCTTAAAAAAACCTCATGAACCCTAAACCCTAAAAACTTATGGACCCTTCAAACCATGAACCTAAAATCTAAACCATCCTAAACACTAACGACCCCTAAACCCTAAACCTTTATTCTTAAAAACCCTAAACCCTAAATGCTAAATCCTAAATACTAAACCTTCAATCATAAAACTATGAGCCACATAAACCCTAAGTGTAAAACCCTCAATCGTAAACCTCGAACCTTGAACCTAAAACCTAAACCCTAAACCCTTAAAACTAATTCTTAAACTCTAAACCTTGATCGACCTTGAAAACCATGAACCTAAACCCTAAGCCATGAGCCCTAATCCCTAAATTTTAAACCCTAAAACCTAAATTTTGAAAGCCTAAATCTAAAACTTGACCCCCTAAAACCTAAACCTAAAGAAACCTTAAAATAGTTAGATTTTGAAAAAGTTGGTATTTTGAAAAACATGGGATTTTAAAAAGTCAATATTTTTGAAAAGATTTTGAAAAATAAGATTTTAAACAAAGTTATTATTTTTGAAAATAAATTTAAATTTTTGAAAAGTTAATTTTAAAAGATAAAAAAAATGTTGGGACTTTGAAAATGTTCAAGTTTTGAAACAAGTTGGGGTTTTGAAAAATGAATATTTTAAAAAAAGTCGGGATTTTGAAAAGTTGAGATTTTGAAAGAGTTAATAAACTTTTCGCATTTTTAAAGTAAAAAAAGGATTTTTAAAAATTGGATTTTGAAAAAGTCAAGATTTTGAAAAAAAATTTTTAAAAACATTTTAAAAAAAGTTAGGATTTTTGAAAAGACGAGATTTTAAAAAAATTGAGATTTTCCAAAAAGTCATGATTTTTTAAAAGTGAATATTTTGAAAAAGTCGAGAAAATGTTGGGATTTTAAAGAATTTGCAATTTTAGAAATAGATAGAATTTCATAATTTAAAAAAATTGAATTCAAAAAAATTTTTAGGGTTTTGAAAAAGTTGAGATTTACAAAAAAATCAAGATTCTGAAAAGTTTGGGATTTCAAAAAAAATTGGGATTTCAAAATTTTCGTGATTTCAAAAAAGCCAAGAATTTTGAGAAAGTTGGGATTTTCAAAAAAAAGAAAAGATTTTGAAAAAAGGTGAAATTTTCAAATAAGTCAGGAATTACAAATTGAAGATATTTTTAAATCCCAACTATTTTGAAAATCAATTTTTAAAATCCTAATTTTTTCAAAATCCTAACATTTTAAAAATATTTGTTTTTTCAAAATTCCTGAATCACTTTCAAAATCTTTGAAAATAAGAATTTTGAAAAATCATGAATTTTTCAAAATCCTAACTATTTCAAAATTGGGATATTTTTTAAATCGTGACTTTTTAAATCTAATGACTTTTAAACCCTAAAACCTAAAACCCTAAACCCCAACATCCTAAACACTAAAGCCAAAAACCCTAAATCCTAAACCATAACCCTTAACACTTAATCATAAACCCTAAACCCTTAAATAAACCATAAACAATAAATCCCTAAATCAAAAAACCTAAACTTTTAAACAAACCTAAACCTTAAACCTTAAACCCTAAACCCGATCTAACCTTGAGCCTTAAACCCTAAACAATGAACCTAAAGCCTTAAACCCTAAAATGTTAAAAAAAACTTTAAACCTAAATCCTATACCTTGAACCATGAGCCCTAAGCTAAAACCTAAACCTAAACCCTATAACCTTTAGCTAGAGCCCTAACCTAAACTATAACCCTTAACATCGAACATTGAACCCCCAAACACTAGAACCTAAGACCTAAACCATGACCCTTGTGCCCTAAACCCTAAACTCTAAGCCCTTATACCCTATAAACCCTAAACCTTAAGCTCTAATTACTCTAAACCCTAAATTTTGAGTCTTAAACCCTAAAACCCTAAATGCTAAAAATACTAAACCCTCAATCATAAACCATGAGCCGTAAACCCTAAAGCAAAACCCTCAACCATAAACCATAAACCCTAAAACTGAGCCCTAAATCATAACTCTAAACCCAAAACCTAAACCCAAAACCCTAAACCCTAAAACCTAATTCTTAAACCCTAAACCTTGATCCCTAAACCCTAAACTTCAAACCTGTGAGCCCTGAGCCCTAATCCCTAAACCCTAAACACTAAATCCTAAACCCCGAATCCTAAGCCCAAAAACCTAAACCCTAAACAATAAATCCCTAAGCCCTAAACCCTCAACCTAGAAACCTTAAAATAGTTAGATTTGGAAAATTTTGGTATTTTGAAAAACTTGGGAGTTTTAAAAAGTCAAGATTTTTAAAAGTTGAGATTTTAAAAAACTTGAGATTTTAAAAAAGTCACGACTTTTGAAAAAGTTTCAATTTTAAACAAAGTTATTTTTGAAAACATCAAGATTTTAAAAATGTTGGGACTTTGAAAATGTTTAGATTTTCAAACAAGTTGGGTTTTTAAAAAATGAATATTTCAAAAAAGTTAGGATTTTTAAAAAGTTGGGATTTTTAATATAGTCTTGATTTTGTATAAGTGAAGATTTCGAAAAAGTCAGGGATTTTCAAAATGGACAAGATTTTGGAAAATATTTGGATTTTTAAAACATCAAGATTTTTGAAAAAGTTAGATTTTTAATAAGTCAGGATATTCAAAAAGTCTCGATTTTTAATATTTGTGATTTTTGAAAAAATATAATTTTTTTGAAAAGGAAGGATTTAAAAAAAGTTGGCATTTTTAATAAAGTTGAGACTTTAAAAAATTAAGGAATTTTTGAAAAGTTGGGATTTTGAAAAAGATTTTATTTTTGTAAACATCACGGTTTTGAAAAATAGTTACGATTTTGAAAATTTTGGGATATTTGAAAAAGTTATAATCTAAAAAAGTAAAGATTTAAAAATGTAGTGATGTGCCAAAATTAGCAGGAATCTTGAAAATGTCATAATTGTGAATTACAAGATTTTGAAAAAAGTGCAATTTTCAAATAAGTTTGAAATTACCTAAAAGATTTAAAAAATCACATTATTTAAAATATCTATTTTTTAAAAATCCTAACATTTTCAAAAAAAAGCTTTACTTTTTTAGAAAAATTCTAATTTTTATAAATTCAATTTCAAAAATTGATGACTTTATCACTTTCAAAAATTCTTTGAAAATGCAGAAATTTGAATTTTTGAAAATCATGAATTTTTTTAAAAAATCCTAACATTTCTAAAAAAAGGATATTTTTAAAAATCAGAGATTTTTTAAAATCGTGACCCATAAACCCTAAAATTTCCAAAACTGGGATTTTAAAGTCATAAACACTAAACCATTTTAAAATAAACCATAAACACAAATCTTAAATCTTAAATTAAAACCTAATCTTTTCTAAACTCTAAACCAAAACCTTAAACCCTAAACCCTGATGATTTCTAAAGCCCTAAGCCTAAACCCTATAAACCCTAAACCCTAAACCCTGATTTTGAATTTAAAAGCCTAAAACCCTAAACCCTAACCTTGAAATTTTAAACCCTAAAAACCTTTTGAACCATAAACCCAAAATTTTAAACCATAAACCTTTAAAGCTAGAGACCTAAACCCTAAACCCTAAATTTTAAAACCCCGAACCTCAAAAAGCCATGGACCTCAACCATGAAACTTTGAGACCTAAAATTTATACCCTAAACCCTTAACTCGAGCCCTATACCCTATAAACCCTAAACCTTAATCTCTAATTACTCTGAAACCCTAAATATTGAGTCTTAAACCCTAAAACCATAAATGTTAAATCCTTAAACCTGATCCCTAAAAACCTAAACCCTAAACCCTAAAATCCTAAAACCTTAAACCTAATTTTAAAAAACGTTGATCCTCATAAAAAACCCTTAAACCCTAAACCTGAACCGAACCATGAGAGCCATGAGCCCTAAACCCTAAACCTTAAACCTTGAATCCTAAGCCCAAAACTAAACCATAAACAACTAAATCCCCATGAACCCTAAACCCTAAACCTAGAAACCTTAAAATAGTTAGATTTGAAAAAGTTGGTATTTTGAAAAACTTGGGATTTTGAAAAAGTCAAGATTTTAAAAAACTTGAGATTTTTTAAAAGTTAAGATTTTAAAAAAGACTTTTCAAAAAGTTGCAATTTTAAACAAAGTTGTTATTTTTGCAAACATCAAGATAAAAAATTCAAAATTTTCAAACAAAAGATTTTCAAAAAGTTTTTAAATTTTAAAAAAGTTTTGATTTTGAAAATGTCGTGATTTTTGAAATAGTTGTGATTTTGAAAAAGTTATAATCTGAAAATAGTCAAGATTTCAAAAAAGTAGTAATGCACCAAAAATTAGTAGGAACTTGAAAAGGTCATAACTTGTGATCGGTTGTCTATTTGAGTTTTTTTTCTTTTGAAACCACATGTTTCAAAAATCTCAATTTATTTAAAATATCAAGATTTTCAGAAAAAAAAAAATAGTCGGGAGTTTAAATAATTTAGATTTTCAAGAAATTATGGATTTTTGAATATGTCATGATTTTGAAAAAGGTCATTATTTTCCAAAAAGTTTGAATTTCAAAAATTTTAGAATTTTAAAGAATTTCATAATTTTAGAAAAAGATAGAATTTCAAATTCTAAAAATATTTGAATTTTTTAAGTTTTTGAAAAAATTGAGATTTTCAAAAAACTTAGGATTATGAAAAGGTTGAGATTTTGAACAAAAATCGGGATTTCAAAAAAGTCTTGATTTTGAAAAAGCCAAGAATTTTGAGAAAATTGGGATTTTCAAAAAAGACAAGATTTTTGAAAAAAGGTGCAATTTTCAAATAAGTTGGAACTTAAAAAATTGAAGAGATTTTTAAATCCCAACTCTTTTTTTAAATCCTAACATTTTCAAAATCTTGGGATTTTTTCAAAAGTAAAGATTTTTGAAAAAGTCAGGATTTTTAAAACTTGAGATTTTAAAAAAAGTCACAACTTTTGAAAATGTTGATTTAAAAAAATTATTTTTGAAAACATCAAGATTTAAAAAATATTAGGACTTTTAAAATGTTTATATTTTCAAACAAGTTTGGATTTTCAAAAAACTGAATATTTTCAAAAAGTCAGGATTTTTGAAAAGTTGGGATTTTTAAAAGATTTGGGATTTTTGCATTTTTTGAAGAGTAGGGATTTTGAAAAGAGTTTTAAAAAGTCAAGATTTTTAAAAAAGTCAAGATTTTAAAAAACTTGAGGATTTTTAAAAAGTTAGGATTTAAAAAAATTTTCCAATTTGACTTTGTAAAGTGAATTTTTCAAAAAGTCATGACTTTTTAAAAAAGTCAAGATTTTGGAAAATGTTGGGATTTTTAAAATATCAAGATTTTTGAAAAAGTTGGGATTTTTAATAAGTCAAGATATTCGAAAAAAGTCTTGATTTTTAATATTTGTGATTTTTGAAAAAATATATTTTTTAAAAAGTAAGGATTTTCAAAAAAGTTGGCATTTTTGATAAAGTTGAGATTTTAGAAAATTCAGGAATTTTTAAAAAGTTGGGATTTTGAAAAAAAGTTTTGATTTTCGAAAATGTCACGATTTTTGAAATAGTTGATGTTTTTGAAAAAGTTGGGATTTTTGAAAAATTTATAATCTCAAAAAAAGTCAAGATTTTCAAAAATGTAGTGATGCGCCAAAATTAGAAAAGAATTTGAAAAGGTCATAAACTTATCCATTTGAGTCCATTTTTTTGTAACCATGTTTAAAAAATCGAGAATTTGAATAATTTAGATTTTTCAAAAATTTTGGATTTTTAATATTTCATGATGATTTTTGAATATTTTGAAAAAGTGTTTATTTTCCTAAAAGTTGTGAATTTTAAAAAAATTAGGATTTTAAAGAATTTGTAATTTTAGAAAAAGATATAATTTCATAATTTTAAAAAAATTCAAATTTCAAAAAAATTAAGGGTTTTCAAAAAAGTTGAGATTTTGAAAAAGTTAGGATTATGAAAAAGTTGTGATTTCAAAAAAGTCAGGGATTTCAAAAAAGTCAAGATTTTTGAAAATGTTTTGATTTTAAAAAAAACAAGATTTTATTAAAAAAAGGTGCAATTTTCAAATAAGTCGGGAATTACAAAATTGAAGAGATTTTTAAATCCCAACTGTTTTGAATATACTATTTTTAAAATTATAATTTTTATAAAATCATGACTTTAAAAATTTTTTAAAATCGTGACTTTTTAAAATTAAAATTGAGAATTTTAAAAAATCAAGACTTTTTTGAAAATCATGAATTTTTCAAAATTGGGATATTTTTAAAATTGTGATTTTTCAAAATCCTAAACCCTTTTAAAAATAAAGATAAACCTAAAATTTTAAAAATCCTAAACCCTAAATCCTAAAGCCCTGATTTTAAACCAGGTAAACACTAAACCCTAAACCCTAAATCCTAAAACCTAAACCAAAACCCTAAATCCTAAATCCTAAACCATAAACCCTTAAACTTTTCCAAAACCCTAAACCCTAAACCATAAACCATACCCAAAATCCCTAAATCTAAAACCATAAACTCTAAACTCATAAAAACCTTAAACCATAAACCCTAAATAAACCTTAGCGCCTTAAACCCTAAGCCTAAATCCTAAACCTAAACCCCCTAAAGCCCCTAAACCTAAATCTAAAAAGCCTTAAACTTTAAACCCTAAATTTAAAACCCTAAACCTCAAAACCTAAACTGAACCTAAACACTAAAGCCATGAAGATTTAAACCATGAAAACTAAGACCTTAACCCTAACCCCTAAGCCCTAAACCCTAAACTTTTTAGCCCTATACCCTATAACCCCTAAACCTTAAGCTCTAATTACTCCTAAACCCTAAATTGCCAAATCCTTAAATACTAAACCTAATCATAAAACCATGAGCCATAAAACCTAAAATGTAAAACCCTCAAACCTTAAAACCTCAAAAGTGAAAAAAAATCTGAAAAAACCTAACCCGAACCCTAAATCCTAACCCTAAACCATAATTAAACCCTAAACCCTAAACCAAAACCCCTAAACCCCTAAACCCTAAACCCTAAACCTAAAACCTTAAAATCCTAAACCCAAAAACCTAAACCCTAAACACTAAATCCCTTGAGCCCTAAACCCTCAACCTAGAAACCTAAAATAGTTAGATTTGGAAAAAGTTGGTATTTTGAAAAACTTGGGATTTTTCAAGATTTTTGAAAAGTCAGGATTTTCAAAAACTTGAGATTTTCAAAAAAGTCATGACTTTTGAAAAAGTTGCAATTTTAAACAAAGTTGTTATTTTTGAAAACATCAAGATTTAAAAAATGTTGGGACTTTGAAAATGTTCAGATTTTCAAACAAGTTGGGGTTTTTGAAAAATGAATATTTTGAAAAAATCAAGATTTTGAAAAGTTGCTATTTTTGAAAGAGTTGGGTGATTTTGAAGAGTCTGGATGTTTGAAAAAGTCAAGATTTTTGAAAAAACTCGACATTTTGAAAATTTAGGAAAAAGTTAGTATTTTTAAAAAAGATTTTGAGATTTTTAAAAATTGAGATTTTTGAAAAAGTATGATTTTTGAATAAGTAAGATTTTAAGATATTCAAAAAAGTCTCGATTTATAATATTTTTGATTTTTGAAAAAATAAATTTTGATTTTTTTTTTTTAAAAGTAAGGATTTTCAAAAAAGTCAGCATTTTTGATAAAGTTGAGATTTTAGAAAATTCAGGAATTTTTAAAAAGTTGGGATTTTTGAAAAAGTTTTGATTTTCGAAAACGTCACGATTTTGGAAATAGTTGTGATTTATAAAAAAGTAGGGATTTTTGAAAAATTTATAATCTCAAAAAATTCAAGATTTCAAAAATGTAGTGATGCCAAAATTATAAGGAATTTGAAAAGGTCATAACTTGTGCTTCGGGTGTCTATTTGAGTCTTATTTTTTTAAACCATATGTTTTAAAAATCTCAACTTTTTTAATATATAAGGATTTTTAAAAAAAAGTCAGGAGTTTGAATAATTTAGATTTTCAGAAAATTCTAGATTTTTAATATGTCATGATTTTTGAAAAAGTAAATTATTTTCAAAAAGTTGTGAATTTCAAAAAAAAAGGATTTTAAAGAATTTGCAATTTTAGAAAAAGATAGAATTTCATAATTTTAAAAAGTTTGAATTTCAAAAATTTAGGGTTTTTGAAAAGTTGAGATTTTCAAAAAAGTCAGGATTATGAAAAGGTTGGGATTTCAAAAAAAAAATTGGAAAAAAGTTGTGATTTTGAAAAAGCCAAGAATTTTGAGAAAGTTGGGATTTTCAAAAAAGACAAGATTTTGAAAAAAGGTGCAATTTTCAAATAAGTCGGGAATTACAAAAACTGAAGAGATTTTAAATCCCAACTGTTTTGAATAAACTATTTTTTAAAAAATCCTAACATTTTCAAAATCTTTACTTTTTCAAAATTCCAACTTTTTATAAAATCATGACTTTTTTGAAAATTACGAATTTTTAAAAAATCACATTTTTTAAAAATTGTGAACTTTTTAAATTCATGACTTTATCACTTTTCAAAATCTTTGAAAATAAATACTTTTTTAAAATCATGAATTTTTTAAAATCCTAACTATTTCAAAATTGGGATTATTTTTGAAATCGTTACTTTTTCAAAATCACGACCCCTAAACCCTAAAAACCTAAAACCTAAGTCGTAAACACTAAACCCTAAACCCCAACATCCTAAACACTAAGCCCAAAATCCTAAATAAGCCATAAACCATAAACCCAAAACCCTAAATTGATTTCTAAACCCCTAAACCCTAAACCATAAACCATAAACCTTAAACCAAACCCTAAACCCTAAATCCTAAAACCTAAACCTAAACCCTGAATAAACCCTAAACCTAAACCTAAACCCTAAACCCTAAACCCACTAAACCCTAAAAAACCTAAACCCCCTAAACCTAAAACCTAAACCTTTTTTAAACTGAACCTAAACCAAAACCCTAAACCTTTAGCCTAAACCTAAACCCTAAACATTAAACTCATAACCCCGAACCATGAATATTGAGCCATAAACCAAAAACATTGAACCTAAACCCTAACACCTACATGATAAACCCTAAACCTTAAGCTCTAATTACTCCTAAACCCTAAACCCTAAAACCCTAAATCCTAAATATCTAAACCCTCAATCTTTGTTGTAAACCCTAAACCCTAAAACCATAAAATGTAAAACTCGAACCCCAAATCCTAAAACTTGAGCACTAAATCAAATAACCCAAAACCCAAAACCCTAAAACCTTATTCTTAAACCCTAAAGCTTGATCCCCAAACGTTAAAAAAACCCTAAACCCTAAACCTAAAGCCCCGAGCCCTAATCCATAATCCCTAAACCTAAACCCTAAACTTTAAACCTCAAATTTAAAAAAAGCCTAAAACCTAAACCCTAAACAATAAATCCCTAAAAGCCTAAACCCTCAACCTAAAAACCTTTAAATTGTAAGATTTGGAAAAAGTTGGTATTTTGAAAAACTTGGATTTTGATTCTAGATTTTTGAAAAAAAAGATTTTCAAAAAAATGCGATTTTAAAAAAGATTTTACAAATTTAAAAAAAAGTTATTTTTGAAAACATCAACAAAAAAATGTTGGGACATTTTGAAAATCTTCAAATTTTCAAAAATGTTAAACATTTTCGAAAAATGTAAAATTTCAAAATTGGAAAAAGTTGGGATTTTGAAAAATTTGGGCAACATTTTTGAAAAAGTTTGGATTTTTAAAAAAAGTTAACATTTTGAAAAAAAAGTTAGGATTTTTTTAAAATCTTAGAATTTTAAAAATTTTGAGATTTTCCAAAAATTTGTGACTTTTAAAAAGTGAATTTTTGAAAAACTTTTTGAGATTTTTGAAAAGTCGGGATTTTCAAAAAAGTCAAGATTTTAAAATGATTAGATTTTTTAAAAATGTCAAGATTTTGAAAAAGTTGGATTTTTGAAAAAGTCACGGATTTTTGAAAAATTCTTAATTTTTAAATTTGTGATTTTCGAAAAAATAATATTTTTTTAAAAAAAGTGAGGATTTTCAAAAAAAGTTGGCATTTTTATAAAGTTGATATTTTAGAAAGTTGGAATTTTAAAAAGTTGTGAATTTCTAAAAAAATTTTGATTTTTAAAAATTGGGATTTTTTAAAAGTTGCGATATTAAAAAAACTTGGGATTTTTGAAAAAGTTATAATCTCAAAATGAAAAATTTTAAAAAAAGTCAGGATTTTTGTAAAATTTGGGCTTTTCAAAAAAAAAGTTTGGATTTTTTAAAAAAGTCAACTCATGATTTTTAAAAAGTTAGGATTTTGAAAAAAAGATTTTGAAATTTTGATTTTTTAAAATTTTTGAGATTTTCCAAAAATTTGTGATTTTCAAAAAGTGAAGTTTTTTTGAAAAATGGGATTTTCAAAAAAGTCAAGATTTTTGAAAAATTAGATTTTTAAAATGTCAAGATTTTTGAAAAAATTAGGATTTTTGAATAAGTAGGGATTTTGAAAAATTCTTAATTTTTAATATTTGTGATTTTTAAAAATATTTTAATTTTTTAAAAAGTAAGGATTTTCAAAAAAAGTTGGCATTTTTATAAAGTTGAGATTTTAGAAAATTTAGGAATTTTAAAAGTTGGGATTTTGAACAAGTTTAGATTTTAAAAAACATCCCAATTTTTAAATAGTTGCGATTTTCAAAAAAACTTGGGATTTTCAAAAAAGTTATAATCTCAAAAAAGTCAAGATTTCAAAAATGTAGTGATGTGCCAAAATTAATAGGAATTTGAAAAGGTCATAACTTGTGCTCTGGGTGTCCGTTTGAGTCCATTTTTTTAAACCACATGTTTCAAAAATCTCAACTTTTTTAAAATATCAAGATTTAAAAAAAAAAAGTCAAAGTTTGAATAATTTAGATTTTCCAGATATTCTGGATTTTTAATATGTCATGATTTTTGAAAAATTCATTATTTTCAAAAAGTTGTGAATTTTAAAAAAAAGGATTTTAAAGAATTTGCAATTTTAGAAAAGATAGAATTTCATAATTCTTAAAAACTTTAAATTTCAAAAATTTTAGGGTTTTTAAAAAGTTGAGATTTTTTCAAAAAGTCAGATTATGAAAAGGTTGGGATTTCAAAAAAAAATTGGGATTTAAAAAAAGTTTGATTTCAAAAAAGCCAAGAATTTTGAGAAAGTTGAGATTTTCAAAAAGACAAGATTTTGAAAAAAAGGTGCAATTTTAAAATAAGTCGGGAATTACAAAACTGAAAAGAGATTTTTAAATCCCAACTATTTTGAATATCCATTTTTTTAAAATCCTAACATTTTAAAAATCTTTACTTTTTCAAAATTCAAACTTTTTATAAAATTGTGACTTTTTCAAAAATTAAATTTTTAAAAAATCATGAGTTTTTTAAAAATTGTGAACTTTTTAAATTCATGACTTTATCACTTTCAAAATCTTTGAAAATAAACACTTTTTTTAAAATCTTGACTTTTTTGAAATCCTAACTATTTCAAAATCGAGATATTTTTAAAATCATTACTTTTTCAAAATCATGACCCCTAAACCCTAAACCTAAAGCCTAAAACCTGAGTCGTAAACTAAACCCTAAACACAAACATCCTAAAACTAATCCCAAAGCCCTAAATCCTAAACTATAAACCATAAACCTAAAACCCTAAATCCTAAACCCTAAATCGTCAGCCATAAACCATAAACCCAAATCCCTAAATCGTAAAACCTAAACTCTAAACCCCAAACCTTAAACCATAAACCCTAACCCTAAACAATAAAGCATAAACCCCTAACCCTGAGCCTTAAACCCTAAACCCTAAACAGTGAACCCTAAAGCCTTAGGCCTAACCCTAAACCTAAACCCCTATACCTTAAACCGTGAACCCTAAGCCAAAACCCAAAACCTGAAACCAAAACCTTTAGCTAGAGACCTAAACCCTAAACCCTAAACTCATAAAACCTCAAAACAGTTGAGCCATGGACCCTCAACCATGAACACTGAGACCTAAACCTTGACCCTATGCCCTAAACCCTAAACTTTGAGCCTTATACCCTAGAAACCCTAAACCTTAAGCTCTAATTACTCCTAAACCCTAAATGTTAAATCCTCAAATGTAAACCATGAGCTATAAACCTTAAGTACAAAACCCTCAACTATAAACCTCAAACCTCAAACCCCAAACCTTAAAATTGAGCCTAAATCCTAATCCTAAACCCTAAACCTAAAAAACTTAAATTTTTCTTAAACCTAAACTTGATCCCTAAACCAACCCTAAACCTGAACCTAAAGCCCCTGAGCCCTAATCACTAAACCCTAAACACTAAACCCTAAACCCCAAAGCTTGAGCCAAAAACCTAAACCCTAAACACTAAATCCCCTGAGCCCTAAACCCTCAACCTAGAAACCTTAAAATAGTTAGATTTGGAAAAAAAATGGTATTTTGAAAAACTTGGGATTTTCAAAAAGTCAAGATTTTGAAAAAGTTAGGATTTTCAAAAAAGACACGACTTTTGAAAAAGTTACAATTTTAAAAAAAGTTGTTATTTTTAAAACCTTGAGATTTAAAAAATTTTGGGACTTTGAAAATGTTCAGATTTTCAAACAAGTTGGGGTTTTCGAAAAATGAATATTTTAAAAAAGTCAAGATTTTGAAAAACTTGACATTTTCAAAAAAGTTAGGATTTTCAAAAAAAAGATGGATTTTAAAAAAAATTTTGAGATTCCAAAAATAAACATTGATAAGAGTAAAAGTGAAGATTTTAAAAAAAGTCAGGATTTTTGAAAAGTCAAGATTTTCAAAAATGTCAAGATTTTGAAAATGTTGGGATTTTTAAAATGTCAAGATTTTTGAAAAAAAAAGATTTTTGAAGGATATTTGAAAAACTCCGATTTTTAATATTTGATATTTTCAAAAAAAAATATAATTTTTAAAAAAGTAGTGATTTTCAAAAAAAAGTTGACATTTTTGATAAAGTTGAGATTTTAGAAAATTCTGGAATTTTTAAAAAGTTGGGATTTCTGAAAAAGTTTTGATTTTCAAAAATGTCGCGATTTTTGAAATAGTTGTGATTTTCGAAAAAAATTTGGGATTTTCAAAAAAGTTATAATCTCAAAAAAGTCAAGATTTAAAAAATGTAGTGATGCGCCAAAATTAGCAAGAATTTGAAAAGGTCATAACTTTTGCTCTAGGTGTCCATTTGAGTCCATTTTTTTAAACCACATGTTTCAAAAATCTCAACTTTTTTAAAATATCAGGATTTTCAAAAAAAAAAGTTGGGAGTTTGAATAATTTAGATTTTCAGAAATTCTAAATTTTGAATATGTCATGATTTTAAAAAACTCATTATTTTCCAAAATTTTTCGAAATTCTAAAAAATTAAAATTTTAAAAACTTTTGCAATTTTAGAAAAGATAGAATTTCATAATTCTAAAAAAGTTTGAAAAAATTTTTATTTTGAAAAAGTTGAGATTTTAAAAAAATGTAAGGATTATAAAAAGGTTGGGATTTTGAAAAAAATTGGGATTTCAAAAAAGTTGTGATTTTGAAAAAGCCAAGAATTTTAAGAAAGTTGGGATTTTAAAAAAGACAAGATTTTGAAAAAGGTGCAATTTTCAAATAAGTTGAAAATTACAAATCTAAAGAGATTTTTAAATCCCAATTGTTTTAAATATCCTAATTTTTAAAAAAATCCTAACATTTTAAAAATCTTTACTTTTTAAAAATTCTAACTTTTTATAAAATCGTGAATTTTTTTGAAAATTATGAATTTTAAAAAATCATGAGTTTTTTAAAAAAATTGTGAACTTTTTAAATTCATGACTTTATCACTTTCAAAATCTTTGAAAATACAGATTTTTGAAAATCATGAATTTTTGAAATCCTAACTATTTCAAAAAGGAGAAATTTTTGAAATCATGAACTTTTTCAAAATCGCGACCCTAAACCCTAAACCCTAAAGCTTTAAAATTGAGTCATAAACACTAAACCCTAAACCCCAAAATCCTAAAACTAAGCTCAAAGCCTAAATACTAAACCATAAACCATAAACCCTTAAATCTAAATCCTAAACCATATAAACCCTAAAGCCATAAACCATAAACCCAAATCCCTAAATCATAAAACCTAAACTCTAAACCCAAACCTTAAACCATAAACCCTAAACCCTAAACCCTGAGCCATAAAGCCTAAACCCTAAACTCCTAAACCCCTAAACCTTAAACCAAAAACCTTGAAGCCTAAACCCTAAACCTAAACCCTAAACCCTAACCTGAACCTGAGCCCTAAAGCCAAAACCTAAACCCTAAACCTTAAACACCTAGAACCTAAAAACCCTAAACTCATAAACCCAGAACCTCGAACCAATGAAACCTAAACCCCTAAACCCTACACCCTAAACCCTAAACTTTGAACCCTATACCCTATAAACCCTAAACCTTAAGCTCTAATTATTCTAAACCCTAAATTTTGAGTCTTAAACCCTAAAACCCTAAATGCTAAATCCTAAATACTAAACCCTCAATCGTAAACCATGAGCCATAAACTCTAAATGCAAAACCCTCAATCGTAAACCTCAAACCCCAAACCCTAAAACTTGAGCCCTAAATCCTAAACCTAAAACCTAATTCTTAAACCCTAAACCTTGATCCCTCGAACCCTGAACCTCAAACCTAAACCCAAACCTGGAACCCTTAAGCCCTAATCCTTAAAAACCTAAACCCTAAATATTGAGCCCCGAATCCTGAGCCCAAAAAACCTAAACCCTAAACACTAAATCCCTTGAGCCTTAAACCCTCAACCTAGAAACCTTAAAATAGTTAGATTTGGAAAAAGTTGGTATTTTGAAAAACTTGGGATTTTCAAAAAGTCAAGATTTTTGAAAAGTCAAGATTTTCAAAAAACTTGAGATTTTCAAAAAAGTCATGACTTTTGAAAAAAAGTTGCAATTTTAAAACAAAGTTTTATTTTTGAAAACATCAAGATTTAAAAATGTTAGGACTTTGAAAATGTTTAGATTTTCAAACAAGTTTGATTTTGATTTTCAAAAAAATGAAGGATTTTGAAAAGTTGGGATTTTCCCAAAATTTCAAAAAAAAGGGATTTTTTGAAAAAGTTGGGATTTTGTAAAAAGTTGGGCTTGAAGATTTTCAAAAAGTTAGGATTTTTAAAAGTTCATGGGATTTTAAAAAAAAAGGTCAAGATTTTGGAAAATGTTGGGATTTTAAAAACGTCAATATTTTGAAAAATAAGTCAAGATTTTGAAAAAGTCAATTTTTAAATTTATTTTTGAAAAAATAATTTTTAAAAAAGTAAAGATTTTTAAAAAGTCAAGATTTTTGATAAAAGTTGAGATTTTAGAAAATTTAGGAATTTTAAAAAGTTGGGATTTTGAAAAAAGTTTTGATTTCGAAAAAAACGTCGATGATTTTAAATTGTTGCGATTTTGAAAAAAAGTTATAATTCAAAAAGTCAAGATTTCAAAAATGTAGTGATGCGCCAAAATTAGCAGGAATTTGAAAAGGTCATCACTTATGCTCAAAAATTCGTTTGAGTCCATTTTTTTGAAACCACATGTTAAAAAATCTCAATTTTTTAAAATATCGAGGATTTCAAAAAAAGTTAAGAGTTTGAATAATTTAGATTTTCTAAAAATGGAAAAAGTCATGATTTTATAAAAAGTCATTATTTTCCAAAAAGTTGTGAATTTAAAAAAATTTAGGATTTTAAAGAATTTGCAATTTTAGAAAAAGATAGAATTTCATAATTCTAAAAAAAGTTCAAATTTCAAAAAAATTTAGGGTTTTTAAAAAGTTGAGATTTTCAAAAAACAAGTTAGGATGGGATTTGAAAAAGGTTGGGATTTTAAAAAAAAATTTGATTTCAAAAAGTCAAGAATTTTGAGAAAGTTGAGATTTTCAAAAAGACAAGATTTTGAAAAAGGTGCAATTTTCAAATAAGTAGAATTCAAATTTGAAGAGATTTTTAAATCCCAACTGTTTTGAAAATCCTAATTTTTTTAAAAATAAACCCTAACATTTTGAAAACTTAGATTTCCATAAATGCTAACATTTTCAAAATCTTTACTTTTTAAAAAAAAATTTTAAAAAAGAATTTTATAAAATCATGACTTTTTTAAAAAAATTACAATTTTTTTAAAAATCATGAGTTTTTTTTAAATTGTGAACTTTTTAAATTTATGACTTTGAAATCACTTTCAAAATCTTTTAAAATACAACTTTTTAAAATCTAAATGTCTTTTTCAAAATCGCAACCCCTAAATCTTGAAATTTGAGTCATAAATCTAAACCCTAAAATCCAAACACTAAGCCAAAATCCTAAATCTAAACCCTAAACCCTAAACCCCATAAACTATAAACCTAAACCTAAATCATAAAACGTAAACTCTAAACCCCAAACCTTAAACCATAAACCCTAAACCCTAATCCCCAGCCAAATGAATGCTAAACTTTAAAACCTGAACCCTAAACCCTAAATGCTAAATCCTTAAAACTAAACCATCAATCATAAAACATGATCCCTAAAACCTAAAAAAGTTGAGCCGTAAATCCTAACCCTAAAACTCAAAACCCTAAACCTTGATTCCCTTGAACCTTCAACCTAAACCCTAAATCCTGAACCTTGAGCTAATCCACTAAACCCTAAAGACTAAACCCTAAACCCAAAATCCTAAGCCTTAAAACCTAAACCCTAACACTAAATCCTAACCCTGAGCCATAAAGCCTCAACCTTCAAAAAAACCTTAAAATAGTTTGATTTTGGAAAAAGTTGGTATTTTGAAAAACTTGGGATTTTTAAAAAGTCAAGATTTTTGAAAAATCAAGATTTAGAAAATTAAGGATCTTTAAAAATGTTTAGATTTTTAAAACAAGTTCAGGTTTTCGTAAAATGAATATTTTTTGGGAAAAATTCATTTTTGAAAACAATTTTTGAAAATTTGGGATTTTTAAAGAGTTGACTTCTCACATTTTTGAAAGTTGGGATTTTTGAAAAAGTTAAGATTTATGAAAAACTTGTCATTTTAAAAAAAGTAGGATTTTTCAAAATATGTGATTTTAAAACATTTCAGATTTTTCAAAAATTTGTGATTTTGTAAAAGTGATTTTTTTTGAAAAAGTCAAGATTTTAGTAAAGTGAGGGTTTTCAAAAAAGTCAAGATTTTGGAAAATGTTGGGATTTTAAAACCGTAAAGATTTTTGAATGAGTAAATATTTGAAAAATTCCTGACTTTTTAATATTTGTGATTTTAGAAAAAAATATAATTTTAAAAAAAAATTTAATGACATTTTGAAAAAGTTGAGATTTTAGAAAATTAGGAATTTTTACAAAGTTTGGGATTTTGAAAAAGTTTTGATTTTTGAAAATGTCATTTTTTAAATAGTTGCAATTTTGAAAAAATTTGGATTTTAAAAAAGTTATAATCTCAAAAGAGTCAAGATTTCAAAAATATAGTGATGCGCCAAAATTAGCAGGAACTTGAAAAGGTCATAACTTGTGCTTCGGGTGTCTATTTGAGTTTTTTTTTAAACCACATGTTTCAAAAAAAATTTTTAAAATATCAATTTTTCAAAAAATATTAGGATTTTCAAAATTCTGATTTTTGAAAAGTCTGGATTATTTTGAAAAAGTCATTATTTTCCAAAAAGTTGTGAATTTAAAAACTTAGGATTTTAAAGAATTTACAATTTTAGAAAAAAATAGAATTTCATAATTCCTGACTTATTTGAAAAGGTTTTGATTTTGAAAAAAAGTTAGGAGATTTTCATAAAAAAAGTCGTGATTTATGAAAAAGGTTGGGATTTCAAAAAAGTTAAGAATTTTAAAAAGTTAGATTTTGAAAAAAAGCCAAGAATTTTGAGAAAGTTGGGATTTTAAAAAGACAAGATTTTGAAAAAGGTGCAATTTTCAAATAAGTTGGGAATTACAAAACTAAAGGATTTTAAATCCCAACTATTTTGAAAATCCTATTTTTTTTTAAATCTAATATTTTAAAAATCTTTACTTGTTCAAAATTCCAAGTTTTTATAAAATCATGACTTTTTCAAAAATTACAAAATTTTAGAAAATCACGAGTTTGTTTAAAATTGTGAGCTTTTCTTTTTAAATTCATGTCTTTATCACTTTCAAAATCTTTGAAAATATAGACTTTTTAAAAATCATGAATTTTGAAATCCATCTAACTTTTCAAAAAACGAGATATTTTTAAAATCGTGATTTTAAACCCTAAACCCTAAAACCTAAATTGAGTCGTAAATGCTAAACTTGAGCCATGAATCCTAAACCTAAGCCCAAAACAATAAACATACTAAACCCCTAATCCTAAACCTTAAACCCTAAACAATGAACCCTAAACTGCTAAATATTTAGCTAGAGACCTACGCCCTAAACCCTATACCCTATAAACCCTAAACCTTAAGCTCTAATTACTCCTAGACCCTAAATTATGAGTCTTAAACACTAAAACCCTAAATGCTAAATCCCAAATACTAAACCCTCAATCGTAAACCATGAGCCTTAAACCCTAAATGCAAAACCCTCAACCGTAAACCTCGAACCTAAAAACCCTAAAAAACAAGCCTTAAATCCTAACTCTAAACCCTAAACCCTAAAACAAAAACCAGAAACCCTAAAATCCTAATTCTTAAACCCTAAACATTGATTTTAAAAGAACCTTGAACCTCGACCCAAAAATTTTAAACACCGATTTTAAAGATGGGATTTTTGACCTGAGCCATAATTTTTAAACACTAAACTCTAAACCCCAAATTTTTAAAAAACCTAAACCCTCAAAAAACACTAAATTCACAGATTTTAAACAATCAACCTTTAAAAATTTTTAAAAAATTTTTGGATTTGAAAAAAATTGGTATTTTAAAAACTTGGGATTTTAAAAAGTCAAGATTTTTGAAAAAGTCGGGATTTAAAAAAATGTCACGACTTTTGAAAAAAGTTAAATTTTAAAAACAAGTCTGTTATTTTTGAAAACATCAAAATTTAAAAAATATTGGGATTTTCAAAAAGTCAGTATTTTTCAAAAAAATCAAGATTTTGGTGGATAAATGTTGGGATTTTTAAAATGTGAAGAATTTTGAAAAAATTGGGATTTTAGAATAAGTCAAGATATTGAAAAAAGTTTTTTTAAAATTTGTGATTTTCAAAAAAATATAATTTTTTAAAAGAAATTATTTTTAAAAAAGTTGGCATTTTTTATAAAGTTGAGATTTTTGAAAAGTTGCATTTTAAAATTTTTGAACTAGTTGAGATTTTCAAAAAAAAAATCTGAAAAAAGTCAAGATTTCAAAAATGTATATTTTGTCAAAATTAGTAGGAATTTAAAAAGCTCATAACTTGTGCTAAAAGTCCATGTAAAAGTTTTTTTGGAAAAAATTCTAAATTTAGGATTTTGAAGAATTTGCAATTTTAGAAAAAGATAAAATTTCATAATTCTAAAAAAGTTTGAATTTCAAAATTTTTAGGGTTGTTTAAAAAGTCAAGATTTTAAAAAGGTTGGGATTTTGAAAAAGTTGAGATTTTCAAAAAAATTGGGGTTTTCAAACATGTTGTGATTTCGAAAAACCAAGAATTTTGAGAAAGTTGGGATTTGAAAAAGACAAGATTTTGAAAAAAGGTGCAATTTTAAAATAAGTCAGGAATTAGAAAACTGAAGAGATTTTTACATCCCAACTGTTTTGAATATCCTAATTTTTTAAAAATCTTAACATTTTAAAATTTTAACTTTTTATAAAATCACGACTTTTTCAAAAATTATGAATTTGTAAAAATCATGTGTTTTTAAAAATTGTGAACTTTTTAACTTCATAACTTTATCAATTTCAAATCTTTTTAAAATACAAAGTTTTATAAAATCATGAATTTTTCAAAATCCTAATCATTGTTTCAAAGTTGGGATATTTTTGAAATCGACTTTTTCAAAATTTTACGACCCTAAACCCTAAAACCTAAAACTTGAGTCGTAAACACTAAACCTTAAACCCCAACATCTTAAAAAATAAGCCCAAAAGCCCACAATCCTAAACCCTAAACCCTCATAAACCATAAACCCAAATCCCTAAATCGTAAAACCTAAACTAAAAACCCTAAACCATGAAGCCTAAAGCCCTAAACCCTAAACCTCTAACCTTGAGCCTGAAACCCTAAATCCTAAAATGTGAACCCTAAAGTCTTAGGCGTAACCCTAAACCCTAATCCCTAAACTCATAACCCTAAACCTCGAACAACGAGACATAAAACCCTGACCCGCACCCTAAACCCTAACTCGAGCCCTATTACCTATAAACCCTAAATTTTAAGTCTTATACCCTAAATATAAATCTTGAGTCTTTTGAGATTATAACTTTTCAAAAATTGCAACGTTTTTGAAAATCAAAACTTTTTTTCGAAAATCTCAACTTTATCAAAAATGCTTATTGATTTTGAAAATCCTTTCTTTTTTAAACAATTATTAACATTTAGGGTCTACAAAGGTATATGGCATAGGGGTCAGGGTCTAGGTTTAGGTCTTAGTGTTCATGGTTGATGGTCCATGGCTCAAGGTTCGAGGTTTGGGGTTATGAGTTTAGGCTTTAGGGTTTAGGTCTCTAACTAAAGGTTTAGGTTTTAAGGTTTTCACTTAGTGTCATAGTTAAAAGGTATAGAGGGTTTGGGATTTTGGGTTAGGCCTAAGGCTTAAAGTTCACTATTTAGGATTTAGGGTTTAAGGCTCAGGATTACATTTTTGGGGTTTAGGGTTTATGTTTAGGATTTAGGCTTCGTGTTTACGGTTTAGGGCTTAGGATTCATTGCTTAAGGAACAGGGTTTAGGGTTTTATGGTTTAAGGTTTGGGGTTTTTGTTTAGGTTTTATGATTTAGGGATTTGGGTCTTGGTTTATGGCTAGGGATTTGGGTCTAGGGTTTACGGTTTATGGTTTTGGATTTAGGATTTTGGGCTTAGTGTTTAGGATGTTGGGTTTTAAGGTTTAACATTTATGACTCAGGTTTTAGGTTTTAGGGTTCAACTGTTTAGGGTTTATTGTTTAGGTTTTAGGGTTTAGGGTTCATGGCTCAGTGAAGGAGTAAGGATTAGGGTTTATGGTTTAAGGTTTGGGATTTTTTAGAGTTTAGGTTTTACAATTTAGGGATTTAGGTTTATTGTTTTTGCTAAGGGTTCCGGTTTATGGTTTAGGATTTAGGGTTTTGGGCTTAGTGTTTAGGATGTTGGGGTTTATAGTTTAGCGTTTATGACTCAGGTTTTAGAGTTTTGAATAATGATTTTGGAAAAGTCACGATTTTAAAAATATCCTGATTTTAAAAAGTTAGGATTTTGAAAAAGTCGTGATTTTCAAAAAGTCTTTATAATCAAATATTTTTAAAGTGATAAAGTCATGAATTTAAAAAGTTAAGAATTTTTAAAAATCTCGTGATTTTTTAAAAATTCGTAATTTTCAAAAAAGTCACGATTTTATAAAAATTTGGAATTTTGAAAAAGTAAAGATTTTGAAAATCTCAAGATTTTCAAAAAAATTAGGATATTTAAAATAGTTGGGATTTTAAAATCTCTTCAGTTTTATAATTCCCGACTTATTTGAAAATTGCACATTTTTAAAAATCTTGTCTTTTTTGAAAATCCCAACTTTCTCAAAATTCTTGGCATTTTCGAAAGCACGAGTTTTGGAAATCCCTATTTTTAATCGAAATCCCAACCTTTTCATAATTCTTATATTTTTGAAAATCTCAAATTTTTCAAAAACCCTAAAATTTTTAAAATTTAATGTTATATGGAATCATGAAATATCTTTTTTAACTTTGAAATTCTAAATTTTTTCAAATTCACAACTTATTGGAAAACAATGAATTTTTGGAAAATATAAATTATTCAAGCTCGTGACATTTTCTAAATTTTGATATTTTAAAAAAGTTGAGATTTTTGAAACATGTGGTTTTAAAAAAAAAAAAAAACTCAAAGGACACTTTGGAGACCAAGTTATTGACCTTTTCAAATTCCTACTAATTTTGGCGCATCACTACATTTTCAATTCTTGAGTTTTTTGAGATTATAACTATTTTGAAAATCCAATTCTTTTGATAATCCCAACTTTTTAAAAATTCTTGAATTTTCTAAAATCTCAACTTTATAAAAATGCAAACTTTTTGAAAATCCTTACTTTTTTAAAAATATATTTTTTGGAAAATCAAAAATATTAAAAATCAGAATTTTGAATATCTTGACTTTTTCAAAATCCCGACTTTCCAAAAAAAATGCTAAAAGCCCAAACTGTTTGAAAATCCAAACTTTTCAAAAACCTTGACTTTTTCAAAATATTAATTTTTCGAAAACCCCAACTTGTTTGAAAATTTGAACAATTTTAAAGTCCTAATATTTTTTAAATCTTGATGTTTTCCAAAAATAACAACTTTGTTTCAAATTGCTACTTTTTCAAAACTTGTGACTTTTTGAAAATCTCAAGATATTAAAATTCCAATTTTTTTCAAAATACCAATATTTTCCAAATCTAACTATTTTAAGGTTTATAAGATGAGGTTTAGGGCTCATATGATTTAGTGTTTAGGGTTTAGGTTTTTTGGGTCCAAGATTCGGGGTTTAGGGTTTAGTGTTCAAGGTCTGAGGGTTTAGGGCTCGTAGATGAAGGTTTAGGGTTTAAAAGTAGGTTTTTGGTTCAAGGTTCAAGGTTTGGGGTCATAGGTTTAGGGTTAAGGGATAGGCCTAAGGCTTAAAGGGTTCACTATTTAGGGTTTAGGGTCTAAGGTTTAGGGTTAGGTGTTTAGGGTTTAGGACTTAGGGCTTAGGGTTTAGGCTTCATGGCTCAGGGATCAGGTTTAGGGTTTAATGTTTAAGGTTTGGAGTTTTGAGTTTAGATTTTACGATTTATAGATTTAGGTTTTTTTATGGATGAGGGCTTAGGGTTTAGGATTAAGTGTTAAGGATTTAGGGTTTTGGGTTTAGTGTTTAGGTTTTAGTGTTTACGATTCATGTTTCAGTGGTTTAGGGGTCGTGATTTTCAAAAATGGTGTATTTTCAAATATTTTGAAAGTGATATAATCATGAATTTGAAAATTCACAAGTTTTTAAAAAACTTGGGATTTTTTAAAAATTAAGTAATTTTGAAAAAGTCACTATTTTATAAAACGTTGGAATTTTGAAAAAGTAAAGATTATGAAATATAATAATTTTTAAAAAAATAGGATATTCAAAGTAGTTGGGATTTAAAAATCTCTTCAGTTTTGCAATTCTTGACTTATTTGAAAATTGCACCTTTTTCAAAATATTTTCTTTTCGAAAATCCCAAATTTCTCAAACTCTAAGGCTTTTTTGAAATCACGATTTTTTTAAATCCCAATTTTTGTTCGAAATCCCCACATGTTCATAAACCTAACTTTTTTAAAATCTCAAATTTTTCAAAAAATGTAAAAATGTTAAAATTCGAAGTTTTTTAGAATTGTAAAATTTTATCTTTTTCTAAAATTGCAAATTTGTTAAAATCCTAAATTATTAAAAATTCACAACTTTTTAGAAAATAATGACTTATTTAAAAATCATGACATATTCGAAAAACCATAATTTATGGAAAATATAAATTATTCAAACTCCCAACTTTTTTGAAAATCTTGATATTTTAAAAAAGTTGATATTTTTGAAACATGTGGTTTAAAAAAAATGGACTCAAACGGACACCTGGAGCACAAGTTATGACCTTTTCAAGTTCCTACTAATTTTGCGCATCACTACATTTTTGAAATCTTGACTTTTTTTGAGATTATAACTTTTTGAAAATCACAAATATTTCAAATATCGCAACCTTTTCTAAAATTAAAACTTTTTCAGAAATACCTACTTTAAAAAAATCCTGAATTTTCTAAAATTTAAATTTGATCAAAAATGTCGACTTTTAAAAAAATCCTTACTTTATATAAGAATTATAGTTTTTGAAAATCAAAATATTAAAAATCGGGAATTTTGAGAATATCCTTATTAATTCAAAAATCCCAACTTTATAAAAAATCTTGACGTTTTAAAAATCTCAAGCATTTTCCAAAATCTTAAAAAAATTTAAATTCTGACTTTTTGAAAAATCTTTACTTTTACGATATCACGACTTTTTTAAAATTGAATTTTTTAAAACTCATGACTTTTTTGAAAATCTCAAGTTTTTGAAAATCGACATTTTCAAAAATTTGAATTTTTAAAATTCCAAGTTTTTCAAAACACCAACTTTTTCCAAATCTAACTATTTTAAGGTTTCTCTCTTGAGGGTTTAGGGCTCATGGTATTTTGTGTTTAGGGTTTAGGGATTAGGGCTTAGTATTCAGGCATTAGGGTTTAAGAATTAGGTTTTAGGTTTTAGAGTTAGGATTTATGGCTCATGTTTTAGGGTTTGGGGTTTAGGGTTTATGGTTAGGATTTAAGGCTCAATGTTTATGGTTGAGGGTTTTGCATTTAGGGTTTAGGGCTCATGATTTACGATTAAGGGTTTTAGGGTTCATAATTTAGGATTTAAGTGTAATTAGAGCTTAAGGTTTAGGGTTTATAAGGTATGAGGCTCGAGTTTTAGGGGTCGGGGTTTAGGGTTTAGGTCTTAATGTTAATGTTTGAGGGTCCATGGTGAAGGTTTGAGATTCGGGTTCTGACTTTAGGGTTTAAGATTTACGGTTTTGGCTTAGGGCTCATGGTTCAAGGTATTAGGGTTAGGCCTAAGGCTTTAGGGTTCATTGTTTATTTGTTTACGGTTTAGGGCTTAGGGTATAGGGTTAGGCTTCATGGCTCAGGGATAAAGGTTTAGGGTTTATGGTTTAAGGTTTGGGGTTTAGAGTTTAGGTTTTATGATTTAGGGATTTGGGTTTATGGTTTATGGCTTAAGGTTTAGGATTTAGGATTCAGTGTTAAGGGTTTATGGTTTATGGTTTAGGATTTAGGGTTTTAGGCTTAGTGTTTAGGATGTTGGAGTTTTTAGGGTTTAGGGTCTCGATTTTGAAATAGTTAGGATTTTCAAAAAAATTCATGATTTTTAAAAAGTCTATATTTACAAATATTTTGAAACTGATAAAGTCATGAATTTAAAAAGTTCTACAATTTTTTAAAAATCGTTATTTTTAAAAATTCTTAATTTTGAAAAACTCACGATTTTATAAAAAGATGGAAATTTGAAAAAGTTTATTGAAAATTTTAGGGTTTTTTAAAAAAAAAGGATATTCAAAACAATAGGAATTTAAAAATCTCTTCAAGTTTGTAATTCCCGACTTATTTTAAAATTGCAACTATTTAAAAAATCGCGACGCTTTTTTTAAAATCAAAACTTTTCTGAAATCCCAACTTTTTAAAAATTCTTGAATTTTCTAAAATCACAACTCAATCAAAAATGCCAACATTTTTGAAAATCCTTACTTTTAAAAAAATTATATTTTTTGAAAATAACAAATATTAAAAAATCAGCACTTATTAAAAATCTTGACTTTTTTGAAAATCTTGACATTTACAAAATCCCAACATTTTCCAAAATCTTAAATTTTTAAAATCTTGACTTTACAAAAATATTGACTTTTTTGAAAATCTTCACTTTTGCAAAATCACGACTCTTTTTTGAAAATTTCAAATTTTCTACAATCGCGTCTTTTCAAATTTTCTAAAAGCCCAACTCTTTCGAAAATCCACACTTTTCAAAAATCCAGACTTTTTGAAATATTCATTTTTCAAAACCCCAACTTGTTTGAAAATTTTAACATTTTCAAAGTCCCAAAAAAATTAAATCTTGATCCTTTCAAAATAACAACTTTGTTTAAAATTGCAACTTTTTAAAAATTCACGACTTTTTAAAAAATCTTGACTTTTTGAAAAGCCCAATTTTTTTCAAAATAACAACTTTTCCAAATCTAACTATTTTAAGGTTTCTAGTTTGGAGGGTTTAGGGCTCACGGGATTTAGTGTTTAGGGTTTTGTTTTTTGGCTAAGGATTCAAGGTTTAGGGTTTAGTGTTTAGGGATTAGGGCTAAGGGATCAAGGCTCAAGGTTCAAGGTTTAGGGTTGAGGTTCAACATTCAGGGATAAAGGTTTATGGTTTAAGAATTAGATTTTAAGGTTTAGAGTTTTGGGGTTTAGGGTTAGGATTTAGGGCCCAAACTTTATAGTTTGAGGTTCAAGATTTACGGTTTTTCATTTAGGGTTTACGGCTCATGGTTTACAATTAAGGATTCAGCATTTAGAGTTTTAGGGTTTAAGACTTAGAATTTAGGGTTTAGGAGCAATTAGAGCTTAAGGTTTAGTGTTTATAGGGTATAGGGCTCAAAGTTTAGGGTTTAGGGCGACGGGTTAGGGTTTTTATTGTTTAGGTCTCATTGTTTGTTGTTGAGGGTCCATGGCTTAGGGTTCGAGGTTCGAGGTTATGAGTTTAGGGTTTAGGGTTTTTGCTTAGGGCTCACGGTTCAAGGTATATGGTTTAGGGTTTAGGTTTAGGCCTAAGGGTTTAGGGTTCAGGGTTTAGGGCTTAGGGTTTAGTGTTTATGCTTCATGGCTCGAGAGATCAAGGTTTAGTTTTTATTGTTTAAGGTTTGGGGATTAAAGTTTAGGTTTTATGATTAAGGGATTTGGGTTTTTGTTTATGGATGAGGGTTTATGATGTAGTTTTAAGGGTTTATGGTTTAGGATTTAGGGTTTTGGGATTAGTGTTTAGGATGTTGGGGTTTAGGGTTTAGCATTTACAACTCAGGTTTCAGTTTTTAGGGCTTTAGGGGTCGTGATTTTGAAAAAGTAACGATTTCAAAAATATCCCAATTTTAAAATAGTTAAGATTTCGAAAAAGTCATGATTTTTACAAATATATATTTTAAAAGATTTTTAAAGTGATAAGTCATGAACTTAAATAGTTCACATATTTAGAAAAACTTCGTGACTATTTAAAAATTCATAATTTTTGAAAAAGTCACGATTTTATAAAAAGTTTTAATTTTGAAAAAGTATAGATATATTACGATATTCAAAACAGCTGGGATTTAAAAATTGATTTAGTTTTGTAATTCTTGACTTAAAAATTACACATTTTATCAAAATCTTGTCTTTTTGAAAATAACAACTTTCTCAAAATTCTTGTCTTTTTTGAAATCACGACTTTTTTGAAATCATAATTTTTGATTGAAATCCCAACCTTTTCAAAACCCCTAAATTTTTTTAAATTTGAACTTTTTTATAATTATGAAATTCTATCTTTTTCTAAAATTGTAAATTCTTTAAAATTATAAAATTTTGAAATTCACCAATTTTTGGAAAATAATGAATTTTTCAAATATCATAACATATTCAAAAATCTAGAATTTCTAGAAAATCTAAATTATTCAAAATCCAGCCTATTTTGTTTAAAATTCTGATATTTTATAAAAAGTTGAGATTTTTAAAACATGCGGTTTTTAAAAAAATGGATTTAAACGGACACTCGGAGCACAAGTTATGACCTTTTCAAGTTCTGCTAATTTTGGCGCATCACTACATTTTTGAAATCTTGACTTTTTTGAGATTATAACTTTTTCAAAAATCCCAACTTTTTTAAAATCGCAACTATTTCAAAAATGCGACGTTTTTGAAATTCAAAACTTTTTTGAAATCCCAACTTTTAAAAATTCCTGAATTTTCTAAAATCTCAACTTTATAAAAAATGCCGAAATTTTTGAAAATCCTTACTTTTTAAAAAAATTATATTTTTTGAAAATCACAAATATTAAAAAATTGGGACTTTTTCAAATATTCTGACTTATTCAAAAATCTTGACATTTTAAAAATCCCAACATTTTCCAAAATCTTGACTTTTTGAAAATCCTGATTTTTCCAAAATCCCAACTTTTTCGAAAATCTTCACTTTTACAAAATCACAACTATTGGGAAAATCTCAATTTTTTTAAAATTGCGTCTTTCAAATACACTAACTTTTTAAAAAATGTCAAATTTTTCTAAAATATTAAATTTTTCAAAAATCCACTCTTCCAAAATGTAAAAATTCCAACTCTTTTAAAAATCCCTACTTTTAAAAATCTGACTTTTTGAAATATTCATTTTTTTAAAACCCCAACTTGTTTGAAAATCTGAATATTTTTGATGTCCCAACATTTTATTAATCTTCATGTTTTCAAAAATAACAATTTTTTTTTAATTGCGACTTGTTAAAATGTCGTGACTTTTTTTGAAAATCTCAAGTTATTGAAAATCCTGATTTTTCAAAAATCTTGACTTTTGAAAATGACAAGTTTTTCAAAATACCAAATTTTTCCAAATCTAACTAAGTATTTTAAGGTTTCTAGGTTAAGGGTTTAGAGTTTAGGGATTAGGTTCGGTGGTCGTGGTTCGGGGTTTATAGTTTAGATTTAGGGTTTAGGGGATCAAGGTTTAGGGTTTAAGTATTAGGTTTTAGGGTTTTGGATTTTAGGTTTTAAGGTTTAGGGTTAGGAATTAGGGGTTGGGATTCAACGTTTAGTGTTTAGGGTTTGCATTAAGGGTTTCGGGCTTGTGGTTTACGATTGTAGGTTTATTATTTAGGATTTAGCATTTAGGGTTTTAGGGATTAAGACTCAAAATTTAGGGTGTAGGAGCAATTAGAACTAAGTATTCTTGGTTGAGGGTCCATGGGTGGGGTTTACGGTTTTGGCTTAATGTTCACGGTTCAAAGTATAGGGTATAGGGTTTAGGGTTAGGCCTAAGGCTTAGGGTTTTAGGGTTCAATGATTAGGATTTAGTGTTTAAGGCTTAGGGTTAGGGGTTTAGGGTTTAGAGTTTAGGTTTACGATTTACAGATTTGGGTTTATTGTTTATCGTTTATGGTTTATGGTTTAGGATGATGGGGTTTAGGGTTTAGCATTTACGACTTAAGTTTTAGGTTTTAGGGTTTAGGAGTCATGATTTTGAAAAAGTCACAATTTCATAAAAAGTTGGAATTTTTAAAAATATAGATATATGAGGATATTCAAAACAGTTGGGATTTTAAAATCTCTTTAGTTTTGTAATTCTCGACTTATTTGAAAATTGTATCTTTTTCAAAATCTTGTCTTTTTGAAAATCCCAACTTTCTCAAAATTCTTGGCTTTTTCAAAATTACGACTTTTTTGAAATCCCAACCTTTTCATAATCCTAACTTTTTTGAAAATCTTAACTTTTTAAAAACCCATTAAATTTTGAAATTCTATCTTTTTCTAAAATTGTAAATTCTTTAAAATCCTAAATTTTTGTAATTCACAAATTTTTGGAAAATAATGACTTTTTAAATATCGTAACATATCCAAAATCCATAATTTCTAGAAAATCTAAATTATTAAAAAATCGTGACGTTTTCAAAAATCAAAACTTTTTCAGAAATCCCAACTTTTTAAAAATTCCTAAATTTTCTAAAATCTCAACTTTATCAAAAATGCCGATTTTTTTGAAAATACTTACTTAGAATTTAGGGTTCATGGCTTATTGTTTTGGATGTTGGGGTTTAGTATTTATTATACGACTCAGGTTTCAAGTTTTAGGGGCAATTTTGAAAAAGTCAAAATTTAAAAAATATCCTGATTTTGAAACAATTAGGATTTCAAAAAATTCATGATTTTAAAAAATTACATATTTTCAAAGAATTTAAAACTGATAAAGTCATAAATTTAAAAGCTCGTAAATTTTTAAAAACTCGTGATATTTTAAAAATTCGTAATTTTTCAAAAAAAACTCGCGGTTTTATAAAAATTAGGAATTTTGAAAAAGTAAAGATAAATTACGATATTCAAAACTGTTGGGATTTAAAAATCTCTTTAGTTTTGTAATTCTTGACTTATTTGAAAATTGCACATTTTTAATTTTTTTTTTTAAATCCCAACTTTCTCAAAATATTGTCTTTTTTTAAATCAAAACATTTTTGAAATCCCAATTTGTTTCGAAATCCCAACCTTTTCATAATCCTTACTTTTTGGAAAATTTTAACTTTTTCAAAACCCTAAAATGTTTGAAATTCAAACTTTATTAGAATTATGAAATTCTATCTTTATCTATAATTGTAAATTCATTAAAATTCTTATTTTTAAATTCACAATTTTTTTAAAAATAATCACTTTTTAAAAAATCGTAACATATTCAAAAATCCAAAATTTCTTTAAAAACTAAATTATTCATGCTCCCAACTTTTTTTAAAAATCCTAATATTTTAAAAAAGTTGAGATTTTTGAAACATGTAGTTTAAAAAAACGGACTCAAATGGACACCTGGAGCACAAGTTATGACCTTTTCAAGTTCCTGCTAATTTTTGCGCATCACTACATTTTTAAATTTTGAGTTTTTGATATTATAACTTTTGTGAAAATCATAACTATTTCAAAAATCACAACATTTTCGAAAAAAAAACTTTTCAGAAATCCCAACTTTTAAAAATTCATGAATTTTCTAAAATCTCAACTTTATCAAAAATGTTGACTTTTTGAAAATATTTAGGTTTTCAAAAAAATATATATTTTTAATAATTGGAACTTTTTAAAATATCTTGACTTATTAAAAATTCTCGACTTTTTAAAATCCTAACTTTTGAAAATCTTAACTTTTACAAAATCAAGACTTTTGGAAAATCTCAAAAAAATTAAATCATGTCTTTTCAAAATCCTTACTTTTTGAAAATGTCGAGTTTTAAAAATCTAGACTCTTCAAAAGTCCTACTCTACAAAAATACAAAAAGCCCAGCTCTTTGAAAATCCCAACTTTTCAAAAAACTTGAATTTTGAAATATTCATTTTTGAAAACCCAACTTGTTTTAAAATATGAACATTTCAAAGTCCCAACATTTTTAAATTTTGATGTTTTCAAAAATAACAACTTTGTTTAAAATTGCGACTTTTTCAATAGTCGTGACTTTTTTAAAATCTCAAATTTTTGAATATCTTTGAGTTTTTCAAAAATCTTGACATTTTGAAAATCCCAAGTTTTTAAAAATACCAAATTTTTCTAAATCTAACTATTTTAGGGTTTCTAGGTTGAGGGTTTAGGGCTAAGTAGATTTAGTGTTTACAGTTTAGGTTTTAGGGCTCGGGGATTTAGGGATTAGGGTTGAGGTTCGGGAATCAAAGATCAAGGTTTAGGGTTTAAGAATTAGGTTTTAGGGTTTAGGGTTTAGGGTTTAGGATTTAGGGCTCAAGTTTTAGGGTTTAGGGTTCGAGGTTTACATTTGAGATTATTAAATTTACCGTTTAGGGATCATGGTTTACAATTGAGGGTTTTAGGGTTTAAGACTCATAATTTAGGGTTTAGAGCAATTAGAGCTTAAATGTTTAGGGTTTATGGTTTAAGGTTTGGGGTTTGGGGTTTAGAGTTTATGGTTTTATGATTTAGGGCTTTGGGCATATGGTTTATGGCAGAGGGTTTAGGGTTTATGGTTTAGGTTTTAGGGTTTTGGGGTTATTGTTTAGGATGTTGGGGTTTTGGATTTAGCGTTTACGACTTAGGTTTTAAGTTTTAAGGTTTCAGAATTAGGGGTTGTGATTTTTAAAAGTCATGATTTAAAAATAGATTGATTTTGAAATGTTAGGATTTTGAAAAAGTCACGATTTTAAATAGTTCACAATTTTATAAAAAGTTGGAATTTTGAAAAAGTAAATATTTTGAAAATATTAGGATTTTTTTGAAAAAAACATATTTAAAACAAATGGGATTTAAAAATACATTAATTTTTGTAATTCCCAACTTATTTGAAAATTGTACTTTTTCAAAATCTTGACTTTTGAAAATCTCAACTTTATCAAAATTCTTGATTATTTTGAAATCACAACATTTTTGAAATCCCAATTTTTGTTTGAAATCCCAACCTTTTCATAATCCCAAATTTTTGAAATACCCTAAATTTTTTTGAAATTTTAACTTTTTTAGAATTATGAAATTCTATCTTTTTCTAAAATTGCAAATTCTTTAAAATCCTAATTTTTTTGAAATTCACAACTTTTTGGAAAATAATGACATATTAAAAATCTAGAATTTCTGAGATCTAAATTTAAATTATTCACTCTCCCAACTTTTTTTGAAAACCCTGATTTTTAAAAAAGTTAAATTTTTTTCAAACATGAGGTTTAAAAATAAACTCAAACGGACACCCAGAGCACAAGTTATGACCTTTTCAAGTTCCTACTAATTTTGGTGCATCACTCACTATATTGTTTGCAATCTTCACTTTTTTGAGATTATAACTTTTTTAAAATCCCAACTTTTTCGAAAATCGTAACTATTTCAAAAATCGCGACGTTTTTGAAAATCAATTTTTTTCAGAAATACCAATTTTTTAAAAAAACTTGAATTTTCTAAAATCTCAACTTTATCAAAATCCTGAGTTTTTTAAAATTCTAACTTTTTAAAAAAATATTATGTTTTTTCAAAAATTGCAAATATTAAAAATCTGGACTTTTCGAAAATACTGACTTTTCAAAAATCTTGACTTTTTGAAAATCCTGAGTTTTCAAAAATCGCTTTTACAAAATCACGAATTTTTGTAAAATCACAAATTTTAAAAATCTCGTCTTTTCAAAAATCCTAACTTTATTGAAAATGTTGATTTTTCTAAAATATTGAATTTTTCTAAAATCTTGACTTTTAAAAAAATCAAGACTCCTTAAAAATCGACTCTTCAAAAGCGTGAAAAGCCGTACTCTTTCAAAAATCCTGGCTTTTTTGAAATATACATTTTTATAAAACACCAACTTGTTTGAAAATCTGAACATGTTTTCAAAAATAAGAAAATTTGTTTAAAATTGCAACTTTTTCAAAATTCGTGACTCTTTTGAAAATCTCAAGATTTTAAAATCCCAAGATTTTCGTAATACCAACTTCTTCAAAATCTAACTATTTTAAGAATTTTAGGTTGAGGATTTAAGGCTCGGGAATTTAGTTTTTAGGGTTTGGTTTTTGGGCTTAGGATTTATGATTTAGGGATTATTGTTTACGGCTAAGGGTTCAAGGTTGAGGTTCGAGGTTTGAGGATCAAGGTTTAAGGTTCAAGCATTAGGTTTTAGGGTTTAGGGTTCGAGGTTAACGGGTGAGGGGTTTTGGCTTAGGATTCAAAGTTTAGGGTTTAAGAATAAGGTTTTGGGGTTTAGGGGTTAGAGTTCGGGGTTAGGATTTAGGGCTCAGGGTTTTAGGGTTTGTGGTTTGAGGTTTACGGGTGAGGGTTTTACGTTTAGGGTTTAGGGCTCATTTTTTACGATTAAGGGTTTGGTATTTAAGATTTAATATTTAGGGTTTATGAGTAATTAGTTCTTAAGGTTTAGGGTTTATAGGGTATAGGGCTCAAAGTTTAGGGTTTAGGTCTTAGTGTTCGTGGTTGAGGGTCCATGGCTTAGGGTTCGAGTTTTAGGGTTATGAATTTAGGGTTTATGTCTCTAGCTAAAGGCTTAGGGTTTAGGGTTTAGGGTTAGGCCTAAAGCTTTAGGTTTTGAAATGCCATCTTTTTCATAAACCTAACTTTTTTGAAAATCTCAACTTTTTCAAAAACCGTAAAAATTTTTAAATTGAAGTTTTTAGAATTGTGAAATTTAATCTTTTCTAAAATTACAAATTCTTTAAAATCCATTTTTTTTTTAAATTAACAATTTTTTTAAATTAATGACTTTTTCAAAAATCGTGACATATTAAAATATGCAGAATTTATGGAAAATCTTAATTATTCAAACTCTCAATTTTTTTGAAAATCTTGATATCTTAAAATAGTTGATATTTTTAAAACATGTGGTTTAAAAAAATAGATTCAAATAGACACTGGAGCACAAGTTATGACCTTTTCAAGTTCTTGTTAATTTTGGCGCATCACTACATTTTTGAAATCTTGACTTTTTGAGATTATAACTTTTTTGAAAATCCCAACTTCTTAAAAAATTGCAACTATTTAAAAAGTCATGACATTTTCAAAATCAAAACTTTTTCAAAAATATTAACTGTTTAAAAATTCCTAAATTTTCTAAAATCTCAACTTTATAAAAAAAGCTGCCGACTATTTTTGAAAATCCTTACTTTTTAAAATAATTATATTTTTTTAAAAATTACAAATACTAAAAATTGGTTCTTTTTCAAATATCCTGACTTTTTCAAAAATCATTACGTTTTAAAAATCAATTTTTTTTTTAAAACCTTAACTTTTTTCAAAAATCTTGACTTTTAAAAAGATCCAAACTCTTCAAAAAAAAATACAAAATGCACAACAACTCTTTCGAAAATCCTGAATTTTTTTGAAATATTAATTTTCAAAAACCCAACTTGTTTGAAAATTTGAACATTTTCAAAGTCCCAATATTTTTCAATTTTTGATGTTTTCAAAAGAAACAACTTTGTTTAAAATTGCAACTCTTTCAAAATTCATTACTTTGTTGAAAATTTTAACTTGTTCAAAATCTCAACTTTTGAAAATCCCAACTTTTTCAAAAATCTTTACTTTTTGAAAATCCCAAGTTTTTCAAAATACTAACTTTTTCCAAATCTAACTATTTTAAGGTTTCTAGGTGAGGGTTTAGGGCTAAGGGGATTTAGTGTTAAGGGTTTAGGTTTTTGGCTTAGGATTCGAGGTTTAGGGTTTAGGGATTAGGGATTAGGGTTCAAGGTTCAGGGTTCGGGGATCAAGGTTTAGGGTTTAAGAATTGGGTTTTGGGGTTTAGGGTTTAGGGTTAGGATTTAGGGCTCAGGTTTTAGGGTTTGGGGTTCAAGGTTTACGGTTGAGGGTTTTGCATTTAGGGTTTATGGCTCATGGTTTACAATTAAGGGTTTAGTATTTAGGATTTAGCATTTATGGTTTTAGGGTTTAAGACTCAGAATTTAGGGTTTAAGAGTAATTAGAGCTTAAGGTTTAGGGTTTATAGGGTATAGGGCTCAGAGTTTAGGGTTTAGGTCTTAGTGTTCATGGTTGAGGAGGGTCCGTGGCTCGGGAGCTTTGGGGTTATGAGTTTAGGGTTTAGGGTTATGGTTTAGGGCTTACGGTTTAAGGCTCATGGTAAGGGGTTTAGGGTTTATTATTTAGGATTTAGGGCTTATGGTTTAGGGTTTATGTTTTACGATTTAGGGATTTGGGTTTATGTTTGATGGTTGAGGATTTACAGTTTAGGATTGTTAAGGGGTTTGTGGTTTATCTCGATTTTGAAACAGTTAGGATTTCAAAAAAGTCATGATTTTAAAAAACTCTGTATTTTCAAATATTTTGAAAGTGATGAAGTCTTGAAGTTATAAAAGTTAACAAATTTTAAAACACTCGTGTTATTTTAAAAATTTGTAATTTTTGATAAAGTCACGATTTTATAGAAATATGGAATTTTTAAAAAGCAAAGATTTTGAAAATGTTAGGATTTTCAAAAAAATAAGGATATTCCAAACAGTTGGGATTTAAAAATCTATTACATTTGGTAATTCCTGACTTATTTGAAAATTGCACCTTTTTTTCAAAATCTTGTCATTTTGAAAATCCGAACTTTTTCAAAATTCTTGGCTTTTTCAAAATCACAATTTTTTTAAATTCTAGTTTTTGTTTGAAATCCCAACCTTTTCATAATCCTGACTTTTTTAAAATCTCAACTTTTTCAAAAATACTAATTTTTTTGAAATTCAAACTTTTTTAGAATTATGAAATTCTATCTTTTTCTATTATGACATATTAAAAAAGTGGACTAAAATGGACACCTAGAGCACAAGTTATAACATTTTAAGTTTCTGCTTGATTTGGTGCATCACTACATTTTTGAAATCTTGACTCTTTTGAGATTATAAATTTTTTCGAAAATCACAACTATGTCAAAAATCACGACATTTTGAAAAATAAAACTTTTTAGAAATCCTAACTTTTAAACATTTGTAAATTTTCTAAAATCTAAACTTTATCAAAAATGCCAACTTTTTTGAAAATCCTTACTTTTTAAAAAAATTATATTTTTTTCAAAAATTGCAAATATTAAAAATCGGGACTTTTTCAAAAATCCTTTCTTTTCCAAAATCTTGATGTTTTAAAATCCCAAAATTTTCCAAAATCACGACTTTTTGGAAAATCTCTAATTATTTTAAAATTTTGACTTTTTCAAAATATTTATTTTTCAAAATCCCCAATTTGTTTTAGGCGTCGCGATTTTGAAAAAATCATGATTTAAAAAATATCTCAAGTTTAGAACAATTAGGATTTTGAAAAAGTCATGATATTCAAAAAGTTTGTATTTTCAAAGATTTTTAAAGTGATAAAGTCATAAATTTTAAAAGTTCATAATTTTTAAAAAACTTGTGATTTTAAAAAATTCATAATTTTGAAAAAGTCACGATTTTATTAAAAGTTGGAATTATGAGAAAGTAGAATTTAAAAATGTTTGGATTTTAAAAAAATTAGGATATTCAAAACAATTGAGATTTAAAAATCTCTTCAATTTTGTAATTCCGATTTATTTGAAAATTGCACCTTTTTTGAAAATCCCAAGTTTCTCAAAATTCTTGGCTTTTTTGAAATCACGACTTTTTGAAATCTTAATTTTTGTTCAAAATCCCAACTTTTTCATAATCTTGACTCTTTTGAAAATCTCAACTTTTTAAAAACCCTAAAAATTGTGAAATTCAATCTTTTTTAGAATTATGAAATTCTATCTTTTAGAAAAATTACAAATTCTTTAAAATCCTAAATTTTTTGAAATTCACAACTTTTTGGAAAATAATGACTTTTTAAAAAATCATGACATATTAAAAAATCTAGAATTTCTAGAAAATCTAAATTATTCAAAATCTTGACTTTTTTTTTTGAAAATCTTAATATTTTAAAAAAGTTGAGATTTTTAAAACATGTGGTTTAAAAAAACTGAACTCAAACGGACACCCGGAGCACAAGTTATGACATTTTCAAGTTCTTGCTAATTTTTGTGCATCACTACATTTTTGAAATCTTAACTCTTTTTTGAGATTATAACTTTTTAAAAATCGTAACTGCTTTCAAAAATCGCGACGTTTTCAAAAATCCAACCTTTTTCAGGAATCCCAACTTTACAAAAATTCCTGAATTTTGTAAAATTTCATATGTTATCAAAAATGCCAAAAATTTCAAAATCCTTACTTTGTTAATAAAACTTTTTTTTCGAAAATCACAAATATGAAAATCTCAACGTTTTAAAATCCCAACATTTTCCTAAATCTTAACTTTTAAAATTTTGACTTTTCAAAAATCCTAACTTTATCGAAAATCTTCACTTTTACAAAATCACTTCTTTTTAAAAAATTTACTTTTTTGAAAATGTCAAGTTTTTAAAAAATCTTGAATTTTTCAAAAATCCTAACTCTTCAAAAATGCGAAAAGCCCAACTCTTTTGAAAATCCTGACTTTTTCAAAATATTCATTTTTGAATTTTTGACTTGTTTGAAAATCTGAACTCTTTCAAAGTTTCAACATTTTTTAAATCTTGATGTTTTAAAAAATAACAACTTTGTTTAAAATTGCAACTTTTTCAAAAATCGTGACTTTTTGAAATTTCAAGTTCTTACCATTTTTTCAAAATCTAACTATTTATGGTTTCTAGGTTTAGGGTTTAAGGTTAAGTTTTCAAAAATAACAACTTTGTTTAAAATTGCAATTTTTCAAACGTTGTGACTTTTTTGAAAATCTCAAAGTTTTTAGAATCTGACTTTTAAAAATCTTGATTTTTGAAAATCCCAAATTTCAAAATACCAAATTTTTCCAAATTTAACTATTTTAAGGTTTGTAGGTTAAAGGCTCATGGGATTTAGTGTTTATTTATTTTAGGTTTTTGCTTTCAAGATTCGGGGTTTAGGGTTTAGCGATTAGGTCTAGGGCGTAGGGCTTAGGGCTTAGGGTTTGGGGATGAGGTTTAGGGTTTGAGAATTAGGTTTTAGGGTTTAGGGTTTATGGGTTTTAGGTTTAGGGTTTGAAGTTTGAGGTTTACATTTGACGATTTTGCATTTAGGGCTCATGGTTTACGATTGAGGGTTTAGTATATAGTATTTAGCGTTTAGGATTTAGGGTTTAAGACTCAAAATTTAGGGTTTAGGAGCAATAAGCGCTTAAGCTCATAGTTTAGGGCTTAGGGCATAGGGTTTGGGTTTAGGGTTTAGATCTCGGTGTTCTGGTTAAGGGTCCATGGCTTAGGGTTTGAGGTTCCGGAGGTTTGAGTTTAGTGTTTAGGGTTTAGTGTTTTTGCTTAGGCTCACGGTTCAAGTTATAAGGTATAGGGTTTAGGGTTTAGGGTTAGACCTAAATTTTAGGGTTCATTATTTACGGTTTAGGGTTTAAGGCTCACGGTTAGGGGTTTATAGTTTGTTGTTTAGTGTTTAGGTTTTATGGCTATGGGTCGGGTTTATGGTTTTGAGTTTAGGATTTATGATTTAGGGATTTGGGTTTATGGTTTTATGGTGACAGTTTAGGGTTAATGGTATAGGATTTAGGGTTTTGGGATTTAGTGTTTAGGATGTTGGGGTTTAGGGTTTATCATTTACTGAATCAGGTTTAAGGTATTAGGGTTTAGGGTTTGTGATTTTGAAAAAGTCACGATTTAAATAATATCTTGATTTTGAAACAATTAGGATTTCTAAAAAGTCATGTTTTTCAAAAAGTTTGTATTTACAAAGATTTTGAAAGTGATAAAGTCATGCGTATTAAAAGTTCACAATTTTTAAAAATCTCAAGAATTTTTAAAAATTCATAATTTTGGAAAAAGTCGTGATTTAATTAAAAAAGTTGAAGTTTGAAAAACTATAGATTTTTAAAATGTTAGGATTTAAAAAAAAATAGTATATTCAAATAGTTGGGATTTAAAAATCTCTTCAGTTTTGTTATTCCCAACTTATTTTAAAAATCACACCTTTTTCAAAATCTTATCATTTTTTTACAATCCCAACTTTATCAAAATTCTTGGCTTTTTGAAATCACAACTTTTTTGAAATCACCATTTTTGTTCAAAATACCATAACCTTTTGAAAAAACCTTTTTAAAAAAATTTTGAAATTCCAAAGTTTTTGAAATTCACAACTTTTTGTAAAATAATGACTTTTTCAAAAATCATGACATTCAAAAATCTAGGTTTTTTTGAAAATCTAAATTATTCAAAACCTAACTTTATTGGAAAATTATAATATTTAAAAAAGTTGAAATTTTTTAAATATGTGGTTTAAAAAAGGACTCAAATGGACACCCAGAGCACAAGTTGTGACATTTTCAAGTTGATACTAATTTTGGCGCATCACTATATTTTGAAATCTTGATTCTTTTGAGATTATAACTTTTTAAAAATGCCAACTTTTTTGAAAATTGCAACTATTCTAAAAATCATGACGTTTTTGAAAATCAAAATATTTTCAAAAATCTCAATTTTCAAAATGTCCTAAAATTTCTAAAATCTCAACTTTATCAAAAATGTCGACGTTTTTGAAAATCCTTACTTTTTAAAAAAAAAAAATATATTGTTTAAAATCATAAACTTTTTTGGATATCGGACTTATTCAAAAATCCTAATTTTTCAATAATCTTGACTTTTTTAAAAATCCAGATTTTCAAAACTTCAAAAATGCAAAAAACCCCAACTCCTTCGATAATCTAGACTTTTTACAAAATAATCAATTTTAGAAAACCTCAACTTGTTTTAAAATCTGAACATTGACAAAGTTCGAACGTTTGTAAAATCTTGGTGTTTTAAAAAAACCAACTTAGTTTAAAAAACAACTTTTTGAAAAGTTGTGACTTTTTCAAACACTCAAGTTTTTGAAAATCCTGAATTTTTCAAAAATCTTGACTTTTTGAAAATTCCAAGTTTTTCAAAATACCAGCTTTTTTCAAATCTAACTATTTTAAGGTTTCTAGGTTGAGGATTTATGGCTAAAGGGATTTAGTATTTAGGGTTTAGAATTTTGGGCTCAAGATTCAGGTTTTACGGTTTAGTTTTTAGCGATTAGGCTTAGGGGTTAGGGTTAACGGTTTATGGTTTAAGAATTAGGTTTTAGGGTTTAGGGTTTATGGTTAGGATTTAGGGCTCAGGTTTTAGGGTTTGGGGTTTGAGGTTTACGGTTGAGGGTTTTGCATTTAGGGTTTAGGGCTCATGGTTTACGATTGAGGGTTTAGTATTTAAAATTTAACATTTAGGGTTTTAGGGTTTAAGACTTAGAATTTAGGGTTTATGAGTAATTAGAGCTTAAGGTTTAGGGTTTATAGGGTATAGGGCTCATAGTTTATTGTTTAGGGTGTACGGATAAAGGTTTAGAGTTTAGGTCTAGGTATTTGAGGTTGGGGTTTATGAGTTTAGGGTTTAGGGTTAGGCCTAAGGCTTTAGGGTTCACTATTTAGGGTTAAAGGCTGGGGTTAGGGGCTTAGGGGTAATTGTTATGGTTTAGGGTTTAGGATTAATGGCTCATGCCTTGGGAGGGATCGGGGATCGGGCTTATGGTTTAAGGTTTGGGGTTTAGAGTTTAGGTTTTACGATTTAGGGATTTGGGTTTAAGGTTTATGGCTGAGGGTTTATGGTTTATGGTTTTTTCGGCTTAGTGTGTAGGATGTTGTGGGGTTTAGGATTTAATTTTTATGACTTAGGTTTCAGGTTTTAGGGTTAGGGTTTATGGGTAGCGATTTTGAAAAAGTCATGATTTAAAAAACATTCCGATTTTGAAACAGTTAGGATTTCAAAAAGTCGTGATTTTTAAAAAGTTTGTATTTTCAAATATTTTGTAAGTGATAAATTCATGAATTTAAAAAGTTCACCACTTTTTAAAAACTTGTGATTTTTAAAAATTCATGATTTTTGAAAAAGTTGCGATTTTGAAAATGTTAGGATTTAAAGAAATAGGATATTCAAATCAGTTAGGATTTAAAAATCTTTTCTGTTTTGTAATTTCAATTATTTTAAAATATCACCTTTTTCATAATCCTGACTTTTTTGAAAATCTTAACTTTTTCAAAGACCCTAATTTTTTTAAAATTCAAATATTTTTAGAATTATGAAGTTATATCTTTTCTAAAGTTTTAAAGTCTTTAAAATACTAATTGTTTTGAAATTCACAAACTTTTGAAAATGAAGAATTTTTTAAAAATCATGACAAATTCAAAAATCTAGAATTTCTAGAAAATCTAAATTTTTGAATCTCCTAACCTATTTTTTAAAATCCTGATATTTTTAAAATGTTGAGATTTTTGAAACATGTGGTTTCAATAAAAAAACGGAATCAAATAGACACCTAGAGCACAAGTTATGACCTTTTCAAATTCTGCTGATTTTGATGCATCACTACATTTTTAAATCTTGACTATGTTGAGATTATAACTTTTCAAAAATCGCAACTATTTCATAAATTACGACGCGTTTTTGAAAATCAAAACTTTTTCAGAAAATCCCAACTTTAAAAAAAATGAATTTTCTAAAATCTCAACTTTATCAAAAATGCCGATTTTTTTGAAAATCCTTTCTTTTTAAAAAAGTTATATTTTTTGAAAATCACAAATATTGAAAATCGGGAATTTTTCAAATATCCCACCTTTTTCAAAAAAATGCTGACTTTTAAAAAATATTGACTTTTTAAACATCCCAACATTTTGCAAAATCTTGATTTTTTGAAAATCTTCACTTCTTCAAAAAAATTCACTTTTACAAAATCTCGTCTTTTGAAAAATCTCAACTTTTTATAAAATGCGAAAAGCCTATCTCTTTCGAAAATGCCAACTTTTCAAAAATCTTGACTTTTTCAAAATATTTATGCATGAGGGTTTAGGGTTTTTGCTTGGGGTTTAGGATGGTTTAGAGGTCGCGATTTTGAAAAAGTCAACATTTATAAAATAACCTATTTTGAAACAGTTAGGATTTTAAAAAAGTCATGATTTTCAAATAGTCTGTATTCTCAAATATTTTTAAAATGATAAAGTCATGAATTAAAAAAGTTCACAATTTTAAAAAAACTCATGATTTTTAAAAATTCTTAATTTTTGAAAAAGTCGCGATTCTATAAAAAGTTGGAATTTTGAAAAAGTAAAGATTTTAAAATGTTAGGATTTTTTAAAAATTAGGATATTCAAAACAGTTGGGATTTAAAAATCTCTTCAATTTTGTAATTCCCGACTTATTTGAAAAATTGTACCATTTTTCAAAATCTTTTCTTTTTGAAAATCAAAATTCTTAAAATTCTTTGCTTTTTTGAAATAATGGATTTTTTTGAAATCCCAATTTTTATTCGAAATCTTAAACTTTTCATGATCTTGAATTTTTGAATTTATCATCTTTTTAAAACCCTAAATTTTTTGAAATTCAAACATTTTTAGAATTATTAAATTCTATCTTTTACTAAAATTTCAAATTATTTAAAATTCAATTTTTTAAAAATTCATAACTTTTTAGAAATTTAGGGTTTGGGGATCATGGTTTATAGGGTTTAAGAATTAGGTTTTAGGGTTTTGGGTTTACGATTTAGGGTTAGGATTTAGAGTTTAGGGTTTAGGGCATAGGGGTCAGGGTTTAGGGTTTAGGTGTTCATGGTTGAGGGTCCATTGTTTGAGGTTCGAGGTTTTGGGTTATGGAGTTTTCATGTTTAGGAATAGGGTTTTGGCTTAGGGCTTACGGTTCAAGGTATAGGGTATAGGGTTTAGGGTTTAAGGCTCAGGTTTAGGGCTTTACAATTTAGGGATTTGGGTTTATGGTTTATGGCTTGGGTTTAGGGTTTAGGATTCAATGTTATGGTTTATGGTTTATGGTTTTAGGATGTTGGGGTATACGGTATACGGTTTAGCATTTAAGACTCAAGTTTCAGGTTTTAGGGTGAGTGATTTTGAAAAAGTCACGATTTCAAAAATATCGCAATGTTGAAATAGTTAGGATTTTTAAAATATCCTGATTTTGAAAATTTCTTTAGTTTTGTAATTGTTGACTTATTTAAAAATTGCACCTTTTTTAAAAATATCTTTTTTTGAAAATCCCAAACTTTTTATGTTCTTGACTTTTTGAAAATCTCAACTTTTTCAAAAACCCTAAAATTTTGACATTCAACTTTTTTTTAGAATTATGAAATTTTAACTTTTTTTGAAATGGTAAATTTTTAAAATCTTTAATTTTTAAAATTCAGAACTTTTTGGTAAATAATGACTTTTTCAAAAATCATGACCTTTTCAAAAATCCTAATTTTTTGGAAAATTTTAATTATCCAAACTCTGACTTTATTTTTGAAAATCTTGATATTTTTTAAAAAATTAGAATTTTAAAACATGTGGTATAAAAAAATGGACTCAAATAGACACCCGAGCACAAGTTATGACGTTTTCAAGTTCATGTTAATTTTGGCGCATCATTACATTTTTGAAATCTTGACTCTTTTGATGTTTTTACTTTTACAAAATCCCAATTTTTCAAAAATCGCAACTATTTTAAAAATTATAACACTTTTGAAAATAAAAACTTTTTCAGAAATCCAAAATTTTTAAAATTCTTAAATTTTCTAAAATCTCATTTTTATCAATAATGCCTGACTTTTTTGAAAATCTTTATTTTTTATAAAAAATTATATTTTTTTGAACATCGCAAATATTAAAAACTGAGGACTTTTTCAAATATCTTGACTTATTGAAAAGTCCTGAATTTTCCAAAAACTTGATGTTTTAAAAATCTTGACATTTTAAAAATCTTGATTTTTTTGAAAATCTTCATTTTTACAAAATCACGGCTTTTTGGAAATACTCAAATTTTTTAAAATCCCGTGTTTTCAAAAATCCTAACATTGTTGAAAATGTCAAGTTTTTAAAAATCTTGTCTTTTTGAAAATCCAGACTCTTCAAAAATCTTGACTCTTTAAAATGCAAAAACCTAACTCTTTCAAAAATCGTAACTTTTCAAAATTTCTGAAAATCGTAACTTGTTTGAAAATCTTAAAATTTTCAAAGTCCTAATAGTTTTTTAAATTTTGATGTTTTTAAAACAAAAGTTTGTTTAAAATTGCAACTTTTTCAAAAGCCATGAATTTTTTTAAAATATTAAGTTTTTAAAACTTTTTAGACAATTTTTAAAAACCCCAAATTTAAATTTTCAAAACACCAAAATTTTTTAAATCTAACTATTTTAAGTTTAGGGTTCTAGGTTTTAGGTATTTTTGGGTTTAGGGGGTTTATGGTTAGGATTTAGGTCTCAGTTTTATGGTTTGGGGTTCGAGGTTTACCGTTGAGGGTTTTACATTTATGGTTTACGGATCATGATTTATGATTGAGGGTTTAGTATTTAGGATTCAGCAATTAGGGCTTTAGGGTTTAAAACTCAGAAATTTTAAGGTTTAGGAGAAATTAGAGCTTAAGTTTTTGGTTTAGGTTTGAGTGTTCTTAGTTGAGGGATGGCTAAGGGTTATGGCTTAGGGTTTAGGTTATGAGTTTAGGGTTTTGTCTTAGGGCTCACAGTTCAATGTATAGGGTTAGGGTTAATTGTTTAGGGTGTAGGTTTAAGCTTAGGTTTAGGTTTATTGTTTAAGGTTCATGGGGATTAGAGTTTAAGGTTTATTGATTTAGGGATTTGGATTTATGGTTTGGGTTGAGGGTTTATGGTTTAGGATTAGTGTTTAGGGTCAAGATTTTGAAAAAGTCGTGATTTAAAAACTATCTCGACTATTTAAAAAAGCATTTTGAAAACATTTTCAAAAATCCTAACTTTTTAATAATTCCTAGGTTTTCTAAAATCTCAACTTTATAAAAATTGCCGACTTTTTTGAAAATCCTTAAATGTTTTTAAAAACTATATTTTTCAAATATCCCATATTCAAAAATCATGACTTTTTCAAAAATCTTGACGTGTTAAAATTCCCAACATTTTCTAAAATCTTGACTTTTTCGAAAATCTTCACTTTTACAAAATCATGACTATTTGGAAAATCTCATATTATTTTAAAACTTGTGTTTTCAAAAATCTAACTTTTTTAAAATGTCAAGTTTTTAAAAAAATTTTGATTTCAAAAATCTATACTTTTCAAAAATCCTAACTCTTGAAAAATGTGAAAAGCCCAACTCTTTCGAAAATCCCAAATTTTTTAAAAATTCTGAGTTTTTCAAAATATTCATTTTTCATAAACTCCAAGTTGTTTGAAAATCTGAACATTTTCAAAGTCCCAACATTTTTTAAATCTTGATGTTTTCAAAAATAAAACTCTATTTAAAATTGCAACTTTTTCAAAAGTTGTGACTTTTTTAAAATCTCAAGTTTTTTAAAATCCTCGACTTTTTTCAAAATCTTGAGTTTTGAAAATCACAAGTTTTTTAAAAATACCAACTTTTTCCAAATCTAATTATTTTAAGGTTTCTAGGTTAAGAGTTTAGAGCTCAGGGGATTTAATGTTTAGTGTTTAGGTTTTTAGGCTCAAGATTTGAGGTTTAGGGTTTAATGTTTAGGGATTAGGGCTTAGGGCTCTCGGTTTAGGGTTTGGGTTCGAGGTTTTACAAGGGTTTAATAAGGATTTATCATTTAAGGTTTTAGGGTTTAGGAGAAATTAAAACTTAAGGTTTAGGGAATTAGCATTTAGGGTTTTAGGTTTAAGCTAAGAGTATAGGGTTTAGGTAGGGGTAAGGGTTTAGGGTTTAGGTCGATGGCTAAGGTTCCAAGTTTATAGGGTTATGAGTTTAAGGTTTGGGTTTAGGTCTCTAGCTAAAGTTTTAGGGTTTAGAGTTTTGGCTTAGGGCTCATGGTTCAAGGTATAGGGTTTAGAGTTTTGTCTTAGGGAGTGGTTCAAGGTATAGGGTTTAGGATTTAGGGTTAGGCCTAAGGCTTTATGGTTCACTATTTAGGGTTTAGGTTTAAAGCTCAGGGTTACGGGTTTAGGATTTATTGTTTAGGGTTTAGGGTTTAGGCTTTATGGCTCCAAGTCGGGGTTTAGGGTTTATGGTTTAAGGTTTTTGTTTAGAGTTTAAGTTTAACAATTTAGGGATTTGGGTTTATGGTTTATGGTTTAGGGTTTTTGTTTATTTGGTGTTCTAGGCTTAGTGTTTAGGATGTTGGGGTTTAGGGTTTTTCATTTACGACTCAGATTTAAAGTTTTATGGTTTAGGATGTTGGCATTTAGGGTCTCGATTTTATAAAAAGTTGAATTTTGAAAAAGTAAAGAATTTGAAAACGTTAGGATTTTAAAAAAATAGTATATTCAAAATAGTTGGGGTTTAAAATCTCTTGATTATGTTATTCGACATTTTTGAAATCCTGACTTTTTTCAAAATCCCAACCTTTTCATAATCTTGACTTTTTTGAAAATCTCAACTTTTTCAAAAACCCTAAAAAAATTTTAAATTCAAATTTTTTTAGAATTATGAAATTCTATCTTTTTCTAAAATTTCAAATTCTTTAAAATCCTATTTTTTTAAAATTCACAACTTTTTTAAAATAACGACTTTTTAAAAAATAATGACATATTCAAAAATCCAAAATTTCTAGAAAACCTGAATTATTCAAACTCCCAACTTTTTCTTTAAAATCTTGAGAGTTTTTAAATATGTGGTTTAAAAAAAATGGACTCAAACGGACACCCGAGCACAAGTTATGACTTTTTCAAGTTTCTGCTAATTTTAAAGCATCTCTACATTTTTGAAATATTTACTCTTTTGAGATTATAACATTTTGAAAATCCCAACTTTTTTGAAAATTGCTACTATTTCAAAATCGCGATGTTTTGAAAATAAAAACTTTTTCAGAAATCCCAACTTTTTAAAAATTCTTGAATTTTCAAAAATCTCAACTTTTTAGAAATCCTTACTTTTAAAAAATTATAGTTTTTCAAAACTCGTAAATATTAAAATCAGGACTTTTTTGAATATTCTTGACTCATTCCAAAATCTTAATTTTATAAAAATATTGACGTTTTAAAAATCCCAACATTTTCGAAAATCTTGACTTTTTTAAAAATCTTGACTTTTCAAAAATGCTGATTTTTTTGGAAAATATTTAGTTTTATAAAATCACGACTTTTCTGAAATTGGACTCTTCAAAAATGTGAAAAGCCCAACTCTTTCAAAAATCCAGACTTTTTGAAATATTCATTTTTTGAAAACCCCAACTTGTTTGAAAATTTGATGATTTCAAAGTCCTAACATTTTTAATTCATCATGTTTTCAAAAATAACAACTTTGTTTAAAATTGCAACTTTTTCAAAAGTTGTGACTTTTTAAAATCTCAAGTTTTTGAAAATCCAAACTTTTTCAAAATGTTGGCTTTTTAAAAACCCCATGTTTTTCAAAATACCAACTTTATCCAAATCTAACTAATTTAAGGTTTTATGTTAAGGGTTTAGGGCTCTGAGGGATTTAGTGTTTAGGGTTTAAGTTTTTGGTCTCAGATTAAGGTTTTAGGATTTATTGTTTAGGGATTAGGGTCAGGGCTCTTAGGGTTTATGGTTGAGGTTTAAGGTTTGGGGATCAATGTTTAGGGGTTTAAGAAATAGGTTTTAGTTTTTGCTTTTAGGGTTTAGGGTTTTTGGGGTTCGAGGTTTACGATTTAGGTTTTACATTTAGGGTTTAGGGCTCATGGTTTATGATTGAGGGTTTAGTATTTAAGATTTTACATTTAGTGTTTTAGGGTTTAAGAGAAAGAATCTATGGTTTAAGAGCAATTAGAGATTAAGGTTTAGGGTCCATCACTCAAGGTTCAAGGTTTGGGGTTTGATTTTAGGGTTTAGGGTTTGGCTTGGCGCTCACATGGTTCAAGCCATATGGTTTACAATTTAGGGTTCATTGTTTAGGGTTTAGGGTTTAAGGCTTAGGGTTAGGGTTTAGGGTTTTTATTGTTTAGCGCTTATGGCTTACGGCTTTAGGGTTTAGGGTTTATGGTTTAGAGTTTAGGTTTTACAATTTAGGGATTTGGGTTTATGGTTTATGGCTGAGGGTTTAGGGTTTAGGATTCAATGTTAAGGGTTTATTGTTTATGGTTTATGGTTTAGAGTTTTGGGTTTTAGGGTTTACCATTTACAACTCAGGTTTAAGGTTTAGGGGTTTAGGGTTTTGTTCACAATTTTAAAAAACTAGTGATTGTTTTAAAATTCGTAATTTTTGAAAAAGTCACGATTTTATAAAAAGTTGGAATTTTGAAAAAGTTAAGATTTTTAAATGTTAGGATTTTAAAAAAATTAAGATATTTAAAAAAATTTGGGATTTAAAAATCTCTTTAGTTTTGTAGTTCTTGACTTATTTAAAAAAATTACACCGTTTTTCAAAATCCCAACTTTTCAAAATTCTTGGCTTTTTCAAAATCATGACTTTTTGAAATCCCATTTTTTTAAAAAATCCCAACCTTTTCAAAATCCTAACTTTTTTGAAAATCTAAACTTTTTCAAAAACCCTAAATTTTTGAAATTCAAACTTTTTTAGAATTATGAAATTATATCTTTTCTAAAATTGTAAATTCTTTAAAATACTAATTTTTTTAAATTCACAACTTTTTGGGGAAATAATGATGTTTACAAATATCATGACTTATTCAAAAATCCAAATTTTCTAGAAAATCAAAATTATTCAAACTCCCAACTATTTTTGGAAATCCGATATTGGAAAAAAGTTGACATTTTTGAAACATGTGGTTTAAAAAAAAGGACTCTAACGGACACACATTAGAGCACAAGTTATGAACTTTTCAAGTTCCTGCTAATTTGACGCATAACTAGATTTTTTAAAATCTTGACTTTTTTAGATTAGAACTTTTAAAAATCCCAACTTTTTCTAATATTGCAACTATTTCAAAAATTGGTACTATGTCTAAAATCGCAACTATTTCAAAATTAAAAAACTATTTCAAAATCTCAAATGAAAAATTTGACATTTTTTAAATTCTTTATTTTTTTCAAAAATTATATATTTTTGAAAATTACAAATATTAAAAATCAAGACTTTTTCAAATATCCTCAACTTTTCAAAAATCCTGACTTTTTCAAAAATCTTGATGTTTTCAAAATTCCAACATTTTCCAAAATCTTTAATTTTTTTGAAAATCTTGACTTTTAAAAAATCTTGACTTTTTCAAAAATCTTCACTTTTACAAAATAACAACTTTTTGGAAAATTTCAAAAATTTAAAATCCCATCTTTTCAAAAATCCTAACTTTTTTGAAAATATAGAATTTTTCAAAAATCTTGACATTTTAAAAATCCAAACTTTTCAAAAATCCGACCCTTGAAAAATGTGAAAAGCCCAACTCTATCGAAAATCCTAATTTTTCAAAATCCTAATATTTTTGAAAACCACTGACTTGTTTGAAAATCTAAACATTTTCAAAGTCTTAGCATTTTTTAAATCTTGATGTTTTCAAAAATAACAACTTTATTTAAAATTACAACTTTTTCAAATGTCGTGACTTTTTTAAAAATCTCAAATTTTTAAAATCTTAACTTTTTCAAAAATCTTGACATTTTGAAAATCCCAAGTTTTTAAAATACCAACTTTTTCTAAATCTAACTATTTTAAGGTTTCTAAGTTGAGGGTTTAGGGCTCAAGCGATTTAGTGTTTAGGGTTTAGGTTTTGGGGGCTAAGGATTCAGGGATTAGGGTTCGTGGCTTAGGTATAAAGGTTTAGGGTTTAAGAATTAAGTTTTAGGTTTTAGGGTTTAGGGTTTAGGATTTTGGTGTTTAGTGTTAGGATTTAAGGCTCGGGTTTTATGATTTGGGGTTCGAGGTTTACGGTTTGAGGGTTTCACATTTAGGATTAAACATTTATGGTTTCAGGGTTTAGGAGTAATTCAAGATTAAGGTTTAGGGCTCGAGTTTAGGGTTTAGGTTTCAATGTTCGCGGTTGAGGGTCCATAGCACTTAGGGTTCGAGGTTTGGTGTTATTAGTTAGGGTTTAGGATTTTGGCATAGGGCTCTGGGTTCAAGGTTAGGGTTTAGGGTTTATGGTTAGGATTAAGGTTTTTGGGTTAAGTATTTAGGATTTAGTGTTTAAGGCTTAGGCTAAGGGGTTTAGGGATTATTGTTTAAGGTTTAGGCTAAGGGGTTTAGGGATTATTGTTTAAGGTTTACGGTTTAGGCTGCATGGCTCGAGAGATAAGGGTTTATGGTTTATGGTTGAAGGTTTGGGGTTTATAGTTTAGGTTTTATGATTTAGGGATTTAGGTTTATAGTTTATGGTTTAGGATTCAATGTTAAGAGTTTTGGGGATTATTGTTTAGGATGTTGGGCTTTAGGGTTTAGCATTTATGACTTAGGTTTAGGTTTTAGAGTTTAGGGTTTAGGGTCACTAATTAAAAAAGTCACGATTTCAAAAATATCCTATTTTGAAATAGTTAGGATTTCATAAAAGTCATGGTTTTAAAAAAGTTTGTATTTTCAAAGATTTTAAGAATGATAAAGTCATGAATTTAAAAGTTCACAATTTTAAAAACCTTGTTATTTTTTAAAAATTGTAATTTTCAAAAAGTAGTGATTTGATAAAAGTTGGAATTTTGAAAAAGTAAAGATTTTTAAAATAATAGGATTTAAAAAAGGATATTCAAAATAATTGGGATTTAAAATTCTCTTGATTTTGTAATTCCTGACTTTTTGAAAATTACACCTTTTTGAAAATCTTGTCTTTTTGAAAATCCAAACTTTCTCAAAATTCTTAACTTTTTTTGTAAATGAATTTTTTTGAAATCCTAATTTTTATTCGAAATCCAAACCTTTTCATAATCTCGACTTTTTTGAAAATTTCAACTTTTTCAAAAACCCTAAAATTTTGAAATTTGAACTTTTTAGAATTATGAAATTCTATCTTTTCAGAAGCGCAAATTCTTAAAATCCTAAATTTTTGAAATTCACAATTTTTATCAAATTAGTGACTTTTACAAAAATCTTGACATATTCAAAAATCTATAATTTCTGGAAAATCTAAATTATTCAAACTCCCGACTTTTTTTAAAAAAATCCTATTTAAAAAAAAAAAACAGACTCAAATGAACACCCGTAGCATAAGTTATGACCTTTTAAGTCCCTACTAATTTTGGCGCATTGCTACATTTTTGAAATCTTGACTTTTTTAGATTATAAGCTTTTTTGAAAATCCCAACTTTTTAAAAACTGTAACTATTAAAAAAATTGCAACATTTTCAAAATCAAATTTTTTGTTATTAATCCCAACTTTTTATAACTTCCTGAATTTTCTAAAATCTCAACTTTATTAAAAATGCCAACTTTTTTTAAAAATCGCAGACTTTTTTTATTTTTTAAAAATCGGGATCGGGACTTTTTGAATATCGACTTATTCAAAAATCCATACTTTTTGAACAATCTTGACTTTTTTGAAAATCTTGACTTTTTAAAATTCTTGCTTTTTTAAAAATCTTCACTTTTACAAAATCACGAATTTTTAGAAACTGTCAATTTTTAAAAAGTTGAGGGTTTAGATTTTTAGATTTGAGGGTGTAAGGATTGAGGGTTTATGGGTAACAATTTTGAAAAAGTCACGATTTCTAAAATATCTTGATTTTGAAACAGTTAGGATTTCGAAGAAGTCACGATTTTCAAAAATGCTATATTTTCAAAGATTCTGAAAGTGATAAAGTCATGAATTTAAAAAAGTTCACAATTTAATAAAAAAAAACTCACAATTTTATTAAAAGTTTGAATTTTGAAAAAGTAAATATTTTCAAAAATGTTAGGATTTTTTTTAAAAATAGGATATTCAAAACAATTGGGATTTATAAAATCTCTTTAGTTTTGCAATTCCGACTTATTTGAAAAATTACACCTTTTTTCAAAATCTTTCTTTTTGAAAATCCCAAATTTCTCATAATTCTTGTCTTTTTGAAATCATGACTTTTTTTTGAAGTCCCAATATTTCTTGAAATCCACACCTTTTCATAATCCTACTTTTTTCCAAAATTTTTTAAAATCCTATTTTTTTGTAAATTCACTTCTTTTTGGAAAATAAGGACTTTTAAAAAATCATGATATATTCAAAAATCAAGAATTTATGGAAAATCTAAACTATTCAAGTTATGACTTTTTCAAGGTCCCTGCTAATTTTGGCGCATAACTACATTTTTAAAATCTTTACTCTTTTGAGATTACAACTTTTTCAAAATCCCTATTTTTTCAAAAATTGCAACTTTTAAAAAATCGAGACGTTTTCGAAAATCAAATCTTTTCAGAAATCCCAACTTTTTAAAAATTATTGAATTTTCTAAATTCTCGACTTTATCAAAGAATGCCGACTTTTTTGAAATCCATACTTTTTAAAAAAATTCTATTTTTAAAAATCACAAATATTAAAAATCAGACTTTTTTGAATATCATGACTTATTCAAAAATCCTGACTTTTTGAAAAATCTTGACGTTTTAAAAATCCCAACATTTTCAAAATCTTGACTTTTAAAATCTTGAATCATGACTTTTTGAAAATCTTCTTCACCTTTGCAAAATCACGACTTTTTCTAAAATCTTGTCTTTTCATAAATACTAATTTTTTTAAAATGTCAACTTTTTCAAAAATCCAAACTTTTCAAAATTCTAAACTTTTTAAAAATCTTGATGTTTTCAAAAATAATAACTTTGTTTAAAATTGCAACTTTTTCAAGCGTTGTGACTTTTTTGAAATTCTCAAGTTTTTAAAAATCCCGACTTTTGAAAATCCAAAATTTTTCAAAATACCAACTTTTTTCAAATCTAACTATTTTTAAGGATTCTAGGTTGAGGGTTTAGGACTCGGGGATTTAAGGTTTAGGTTTTTAGGCTCACGATTAGGGTGTTAGGGTTTAGTGTTTAACACTAAGGGCTCAAGGTTCAAGGATCAAGGTTGAGGGTTTAAGAATCAAGTTTTAGGTTTTAGGGTTTAGGGTTTCATTGTTTAGGTCTAAGGTTAGGATTTAGAGAGCTCAGGTTTTAACGTTTGGGGTTCGAGGTTTATAGTTGAGGGTTTTTCATTTAGGGTTTAGGGTCATGGTTTATGATTGAGGGTTTATTTTTAAGAATTAGCACTTAGGGTTTTAGGAGTATAGGGCTCATAGGTTAGGTTTAGGGTTTAGGGTGTAGGGGTGGTGTTCATGGTTAAGGGTCCATGGCTAAAGGTTCGAGGTTTGGGGTTATGAGTTTAGGGTTTTGGCTTAGGCTCAAAGTTCAAGGTATAGGTTTAGGGTTTAGGGTTAGGCCTAAGGCTTTAGGGTTCACTTTTTAGGGTTTTGGGTTTAAGGCTCAGGGTTAGGGGTTTAGGGTTTATTGTTTAGGGTTTAAGGCTTAGGGTTTAGGGTTTAGGCTTCATGGCTTAGGGATAATGGTTTAGGGTTTAGGGTTTATGGTTTAAGGTTTGGGGTTTAGAGTTTAGGTTTTACAATTTAGGGCTTTGGGTTTATGGTTTTGATTTACACTTTAGGATTTAGGGTTTTGGACATAGTGTTAAGGATTTTGGGGTTTAGGTTCAGTATTAACGACTCAAGTTTATGGTTTTAGGGTTTAGGGTTTAGGGGTCACGATTTTGAAAAATTCACAATTTAAAAATATCCCGATTTTGAAATAATTAGGATTTCGAAAAAGTCATGATTTTAAAAAGGTTTGTATTTTCAATTATTTTGAAAGCGATAAAGTCATGAGTTTAAAATTTTCACAATTTTTTAAAAAACCTCGTGATTTTTTAAAATTTCGTAATTTTGAAAAAAGTATTGATTTTATAAAAGTTGGATTTTTAAAAATTAAAGATTTTAAAATGTTAGGATATTAAAAAAAAAAAAAAAGTTGGGATTTAAAATTACTTTCAGTTTTGTAATTCCCGATTTATTTGAAAATTACACATTTTTTCAAAATCTTGTCTTTTTTTATACCAACTTTCTCAAAATTCTTGGCTTTTTGAAATTGTGACTTTTTAAAAATCCCAACTTTTGTTCAAAATCCCATTTTTTTAAAAATCTCAACTTTTTTATAAATTCTAAATTTTTTGAATTATGAAAGTCTATCTTTTTTCTCAAATTGGAAATTCTTTAAAAATCTTATTTTTTGAAATTCACAACTTTTTGAAAATAATGACTTTTTCAAAAATCATGACGTATTCAAAAATCCATATTTTTTTAAAGTCTAAATTATTCAAACTCCTGATTTTTTTTGAAAATCCTGATATTTTAAAAAAGTTGAGATTTTTGAAATGTGTGGTTTAAAAAAACAGACTTAAATAGACACCGGAGCACAAGTTATGACCTTTTTAAGTTCCTGCTAATTTTGGCATATCACTACATTTTTGAAATCTTGACTTTTTGAGATTATAAATTTTTTGAAAAATCCAACTTTTTCGAAAATCACAACTTTTGAAACATCATGACATTTTCCAAAATCAAAACTTTTTTCAGAAATCCCAACTTTGTAAAATTCATGAATTTTTAAAATATCAACTTTATAAAAAAATACCGATTTTTTAAAAATCCTTACTATTAAAAAAAAAAAATAATTTTTTTTTTTTCAAAAATCAGGACAAATATTAAAAATCATGACTTTTTCAAAATCTTGACGTTTTAAAAATCCCAATATTTTCCAAAATCTTGACTTTTTGAAAATCTGACTTTTCAAAAATCCCGACTTTTTTCGAAAATCTTCACTTTTACAAAGTCACGACTTTTGAAAATCTCAATTTTTTAAAATCTCATCTTTTCAAAATCATAATTTTTTGAAAATGTCAAGTTTTTCAATAATCTTTACTTTTTCAAAATCCAGACTTTTCAAAATGCGATAAACCCAACTCTTTGAAAATCCCAACTTTTCAACAATCCGACTATTTTCGACTATTTTGAAATATTCATTTTAAAAGTCCCAACATTTTTAAATCTTAATGTTTTCAAAAATAACAACTTTGTTTGAAATTGCAACTTTTTCAAAAATCCCATGTTTTTCAAAATCTAACTATTTTAAGGTTTTTAGGTTAAGGGTTTAAATAGGGATTTATGTTTAAGGTTTAGGTTTTGGGTTCAGGATTCTAGGTTTAGGGATTAGGTTTAGGCTTGGGGCTCGTGGTTTAGGGTTGAGGTTGTGGTTCAGAAATAAAGGTTTACGGTTTAAGAGTTAGGTTTTAGGGTTAAGATTTAGGGCTTAGTTTTTAGGGTTCAAGGTTTACGGTTGAGGGTTTTACATTTAGGGTTTAGGGCTCATGGTTTATGATTGAGGCTTTATTTTTTAGGATTTAGCATTTAGGGTTTAAGACTCATATTTTAGGGTTTAGGAGTAATTAGAGCTTAAGGTTTAGGAATTATAGTGTATAGGGCTCAGAGTTTAGGGTTTTGGCTTAAGGTTCAAGCAGTTCAAGGTATAGGGTATAGGGTTTAGAGTTAGGACTAAGGCTTTAGGGTTCATATTTTAGGGTTTAGGGTTTATGTCTATGTTAATAAAGCCAAATTTTAAACAAAATTGATATACTGTAAATAATATGAACTCTAAAAGAAAAATAGATCTCCTTCTTCGTTATTCAATAATTAATTATAATGTTTTCGAAAATCCAAACTTTTTGAAAATCGTAACTTTTTTAAAAATCACAACATTTTCAAAATGAAACTTTTTCAGAAATCACAATAATTTAAAAATTCTTGAATTTTCCTAAATCTTAACTTATAAAAAAATGCCGACTTTTTTGAAAATCCTTACTTTTTATGAAAATTATATTTTTTTAAAATCACAAATATTAAAAATCGGGACTTTTTTTTAAAATCATGACTATTTAAAAATCCTTTCTTTTTACAAAAAATTGACATTTTACAAAATCACGACTTTTGGAAAATCTCTTCTTTTCAAAAATCTAGACTCTTTTCAAAAATACTGACTTTTTCAAAATATTCAATTTTAAAAAACGCCAACATGTAACTTGAAAATAAGAACATTTTCAAAGTCTTAAAATTTTGTAAATCTTGATGTTTTAAAAAATAACAACTTTTTTAAAAATTACAACTTTTTCAAAAAGTTCAGACTTTTTTGAAAATCCCGACTTTTTAAAATTCCATGTTTTTCAAAATACCAAAATTTTCCAAATCTAACTATTTTAATGTTTCTAGGTTGAGGGTTTAGTTTTTTTGGCTTTAGGCTTGGGGTTTAGGGTTTATTTAATGTTCTTTTCAAAATCTAGACTCTTTTTCAAAAATAATGACTTTTTCAAAATATTCAATTTTAAAAACGCCAACATGTAACTTGAAAATAAGAACATTTTCAAAGTCTTAAAATTTTGTAAATCTTGATGTTTTAAAAAATAACAACTTTTTTAAAAATTACAACTTTTTCAAAAGTTGGACTTTTTAAAAATTCCATGTTTTTCAAAATACCAAAATTTTCCAAATCTAACTATTTTAATGTTTCTAGGTTGAGGGTTTAGTTTTTTTGGCTTAGGCTTGGGGTTTAGGGTTTATTTAATGTTCAAGGTTTAGGGATTTAGGCTCGGGGCTAAGGGTTTAGGGTTTAAGGTTTAGTTTCGTGGTTCAAGGATCAAGGTATAGGGTTTAAGAATTAGGTTTTAATGTTTAAGGGTTTAGGGTTTAGGGTTAGGATTTAGGTTTTATAGGATTCAATGTTAAGGATTTATGGTTTAGGATTTAGGATTTTAAAATTAGTGTTTAGGATGTTTAGGTTTAGGGTTTAGTGTTTATGACTCAAGTCTAAGGGTCATGATTTTGAAAAAGTCACGATTTCAAAAATATCCCTATTTTGAAACAGTTAGGATTTCAAAAAACTCATTATTTTCAAAAAAATTGTATTTTCAAAGATTTTGAAAGTGATAAAGTCCTCGTATTTAAAAAGTTAACAATTTTTGTAAAAATTCGTAATTTTAAAAAAAGTCAAGATTTATTTGAAAATCTCTATAGTTTCGTATTTTCCAACTTATTTGAAAATTCCACCTTTTTCCAAAATGTTGTCTTTTTTATAAATTCCAACTTTATCAAAAATCTTGACTTTTTCGAAATCATGACTTTTTTGAAATCCAAAATTTTGTTAGAAATTCAAACATTTTCATAATCTTGTCTTTTTTGAAAATCTCAACGTTTTTCAAATGCACAACTTTTTGCAAAATAATATTTTTTTCAAAAATCATGACATATACAAAAATGGATAATTTCTGGTAAATCTAAATTATTCAAACTCTTCACTTTTTTTTGAAATCATGATATTTTTAAAAAGTTAAGATTTTTTAAACATGTGGTTTAAAAAAAATGGACTCAAACAGACACCGGAGCACAAGTTGTGACCTTTTCAAATTCTTGCCAATTTTGGCGCTTAATATATTTTTGAAATTTTGACTTTTTTGAGATTATAGCTTTTTCAAAAATAATTTTTTTTAAGAAATCCCAACTTTTACAAAATTCATGAATTTTCTAAAATCTCGACTTTATAAAAATGATGACTTTTCTTAAAATCCTTGCTTTTAAAAAAAACTTCTATTTTTTCTAAAATTACAAATATTAAAAATCAGGACTTTTCAAAATATCCTATTAAAAAATCCTAACTTTTTCAAAAATCTTGACATTTTGAAAATCCCAACATTTTTCAAAATCTTGACTTTTATAAAATCCTGACTTTTCAAAAATCTGGAATTTTTGAAAATCTTCACTTTTAAAAATCATGACTTTTTGAAAATCTCATATTTGTAGAATCCCATCTTTTCAAAAATCCTAACTTTTTTCAAAATGTCAAGTTTTAAAAAATCTAGACTCTTCAAAAATGCAAAAAGCCCAACTCTATAGAAAATCACAAATTTCAAAAATCTTGGCTTTTTCGAATTTTTTTTTTTTTTTGAAAACTCCAAACATATTTTAAATCTTAAATTTAGTTTTCAAAAATATCAACTTTGTCTAAATTTATAACTTTTTGAAAAATCTTGACTTTTTGAAAATCGCAAGTTTTTCAAAATATCAAGTTTTTCCAAATCTAACTATTTTAAAGTTTTCTAAGTTGAGGATTTAGGGCTTAGGGATTTAGTGTTTAGGGTTTAGTTTTTAGCTCAAGTATTTGGGGTTTAGGGATTAGTGTTTAGGGCTCATGGTTCAAGGTTGGGTTCAAGGTTGAGGTTCGAGTTCGGGATCAAAGTTTAGGGTTTAAGAATTAGGTTTTAGGGTTTGGGGTTCGAGGTTTACGGTTGAGGGTTTTGCATTTAGGGTTTAGGGCTCATGGTTTATGATTGAGGGTTTATTATTTAGGATTTAGCATTTAGGGTTTAGGAGCAATTAGAGCTTAAGGTTTAGGGTTTATAGGGTATAAGGCTAAGAATTTAGGTTTAAGAGCACTTAGAGCTTAAGGTTTAGGGTTTATAGGGTATCGGGTTCATAATTTAGGGTTTGAGACGTAGGATTCAGGTTTTAGGGTTTAGTTCTCAAGTGTTCATAGTTGAGGGTCTATGGCTAATGGTTGACATTCATGGTTATGAGTTTAGGGTTTATGGTTTCGATCTCTAAGTAAAGTTTTAGATTTTATGGTTTTTGCTTAGGGCTCACAGTTCAAGGTATAGGGTTTAGGGTTTAGGGTTAGGCCTAAGGCTTTAGGGTTATCTATATAGAGTTTAGTATTTAATGCTCATGGGGTTTTAGGGTTTATGGTTTAATGTTTAATGTTTGGGGTTTAGAATTAGGTTTTATTAGTTACGGTTTTGGTTTATGGTTTATGGCTGAGGGTTTAGGATTCAGTGTTAAGGGTTTATGGTTTACAAGCAACATCGAATGGAAAGAACAATGGTCTCAAGGGCTGTCAATCTTCGCTGGTATGCACAAGATGGGTTTAATGGAAAAAAAATCCCAGCACACACGTGAAAAGCAGGACAAGGCCATACCGCACAACCCTCCAAAATACCTCAGTGGCTGTGTTAAAATATGGGCGCCAGAGCAGGACAAAGACATCCATCTCAGCATAAGGGAAAATGAATCTACCCAAAGGAGTCGCAGGTGACTCAAGGGCCACGCAAGCAGAAAGGAGAGAACAAAACGCAGGTAAAGTGTTTGACAAAATGCCACAAAGAGATGTGGTCTCAAGGGATGCTATCCTTGCTGGATATTCACAAAAAAGGTCATCACAAACAACTAACAATGGTCAAACCTGATCAGTATGCCTTTACCAGCATTCACGTAGCCTGAGAAAATTACAGATTTGGAACAGGAAGGGACATCCATTGTGTAAAAGAGGCACACACTGTCCCACATGAGACCCACACCAGGAATCTCCACGCGGCCAACAACATGGCGTTTAGCAGGTTACAGAAAAGGAACAGTAATCTGACTCCATGAACACGCACTTCCTTCCCCCAGATGTGGGCAAAAACAAAAGAAAACAAGGCGTGAATAACACATTAAATGCAGCATGGGCCAAGTAAAGGCAGCAGGTCTGATTTAATTGGAGGACAACTAGAAAGGAAGACAAAAAACAAAAAGGCGGCCACCTCCCAACTGGAATTAAGACCAAGCAAGGGTCAACACGCCTTCTCCTGATAGAAATTAAAGGAAATGCAGGTTCCATCCTCCAACACACTTCCACAACTAACCAGAATTAAATAAAACTGAAGTGTATAGCTCGCAAGGAAGAAAAGATGGTGGGGGTTTGGTGGTGCCTCCATACCAAAAAAAAAAAAAAGTCTTAAAAAAGAATAATATGCATTTCCATGAAATGGTGGGACGCCAACAAAAGTGGCTAACGTGGGTGAAAACATCAAAAATTCTCATTAATTTAGATATATATAAAAAACACAAGTGGAGACTTGGTCGGCTCCGGTGGTAGCAATATCATTTCACCTTCAAAACGACAAACAAAACAAGTATGCAAGCAAGCTTGGTCGACCAAGGAGGAATCGAGATAGCAGAAGCAAAACGAACACAAGACAAGGGCCAACCACAACGTCGCAACAGGATACCCTCCTGTTTGCGCAAATCAAGGATCGATCCGCGAAGTGACCAATCTAAACAATAAAATCACTTATCGATAATTAACAACAAAGTTTATGACAAATCGATGATCAGATAATGAAGTTACCGTTGATCGATAATTAAAATAATAATATTATTACTATTTTTTTTATTACAACTTAATACTACTTATTAATCACATTAACAAGGACCAACACACAAGCTTGACCAAAATAGTAATAGCAAGAGTCGACAATTCAAAAGAATAATTTTTATTATGTAGGTGTTCCCTCTAGCTGGTCACACCCTAACAACATCAAGTCATCATTAAAACCACCTATCGAATTCAATAAGGAGATTTTTCCTTAATAGGGTAATCGAAAAGGTGAAGCCAACAAGGATCAGCAGGAGCACAACAACGTTAAACGCTTAGCAACACGGTCGTCGAAAAAAAAAAAAAGAATGAGGAACGGGCACTACATTCTCCTCCCCCTTAAGGAAGCATCGTCCTCGATGCGACATACAATAAAGAAGGAGAAATGGTAAGCAACAATGAACGAATATGGCGAAGGCACACTCTAATGTTAAGATTTTAGACACAAAAGCACGGTCACAAGGTGGACCTAGGAACATTTGGTAGAAATTTTAACTTTCAAGGTTCCGTGAAGATTGGTAGTTCCCTTTTATTCTAATTATTTCATTAATATCTTTCAATTAACATTATTCTTAATTCTAGTCCTTTAAAATTTTATTTTGTAGAATTTTAGTTTATTCTTCCTGTGGGTTCCATCATGAACTACAGGTCACAACACCCTATCAAGTTCATACGCAACACTAAAATTTCACAAGCATACTTTTACATACTTTCATGATCGTATCACATCACAAGGGTTTCACCAAACCATGGAATGACAACAAACCGGGTCAACACGCTGATGCATATACTTACATATGACTTACAAACTGGGTCAACACGATGATGCATATACAACGGGTATCACATGACTGTAACAACATAGTTCCAATCTAATATCCAGTAGTCAATACAAATGGAAATGTCAATCCTCAACCATAACAAGGTGTCAAAAAGACTCACACGAGTACACATAACTCATTATACCAACCCCACACATAACAAGACATCACGAAACAAACCCCAAGTATCTCCAAAAGTGCAAGGTAAAACTCCATATACCTTCCCAAAGCATCACCAAATAACCTCCATATACCTCTCATAGAGAAAGAATCATCGTGCCTAAACCAAGCCGGGTCACTCAACCATAGAGCCCCATCAAGAATATCAGGTCACTCAACCATAGAGTGCCATAAGGAATATTGGGTAACTCAATCATAGAGGCCCATCTCCTTTCTCCTTTTAAATGAGGCCGGGTCACCTTGCCTTAGGCACATAAAGCCCGCTCACCCCCAAACTCAAGTGACATAATAACTTGTGGTTCAACAACCCGCTAGTTATCTGTAACTACTTGGGACGTACCCCGCATACACTGAAGCGGGTCCATAGGTTCCACCACTCCATAGTGAATCCCATGACCCTATTCCAACACATTACGACATTAGAACCAGCATACCAATCCATTCAAATGCCAAGTGGAAAAATTAAAAGCCTTGGGCTAGGCTACAAAACTTTTAAATATGATAAGAAAGTCTTTAAAACTAAGAAAAACAAATGGCTAATTAGCCATGGTTAGTGCAAAATCCAACTGTTAATGCAACAATCAAATAAATGCCCAAAATATAAGAACATGTCAATCAAGAAAACGGCTGGTTCTAGCTAAAAGAGATAATGATCAATTTACGAATAAAAATACGTATAGAGGAATAGCACATTACAATCACTATGTGGCCTCATATCGCCACCAAAGGGGTACTCATCGAGTTTCTGGCACTCAGGACATCGAGCCTCAGCTCGTAAAAATATACATGTAACTAGAAATGAGTATGTCAAATAATGTAACTGTCATCATCTCTACTGAATCATTACTCCATACTCCCACAAGGATCAACATGGTCAAAATCACATAGGATTATTCAATGAACAATTCAATAGAAAAGAACAGGGAACTTTAGTTGTATAAGTTGAGCCTAAGGTGGTGCACACCCACAATATCTTGAACAAGCTCAAGTATACTAAACAGATAGAAGTGGTTTTTCGGTCTCCACTTCCTCACTTGTACTTGCCTCAAGACTATGAACACTTGGTCCACGCCTCCTCTCTCCCACACATACACTCAATGAGTTTATCCCCTTAGGGTGCGTCTAGTGGAGGGTTCACAACATACATATCACTACATTACTAACACAATGGTGATTCACGCACACTAACCATAACGTCTTACGCATGGTATATATATACAGTGGTATAACACAATCATTACTTTCACGGGTTACGATACATCGCATCACCACATTCTGCATCCAAAGTGTAATCACTATACACTAGGGTCATACTCACCATATGTCCCTAAATCACGACATGAACCATCACATATTACATGAATTATACGTATTAAGAACACAATGTCTAACCTTACCACATATAGTTAATTGCAATACAACATGACGATTCACACAAGTCAGTACCATATAGTGATGACATCACGATAAAATTCCTTTCATTTTACATCAATTTTGTCCTACAATACATCAATACATCTTCACATCACATAAGGTCAAAATGTTTCAACACTCTATAATCCACAATAACATTCCATTCACAAACAACAAGGTGGTACATCACACATGATTCCTCATTGAATCCATGAAAAGGAGAGTCAATACTCTCATCACAAGCACATCACCATGACAACAAATACGCACTAAGTGACATGCACCACATGTGCTTCCATAGGGTCACAAATCATGACATAATTCACATAACAACATATATCACATTACTCTTCCAATATCAACCACCATCACATAGAATAATCACAACTCCAATCCATCCCGGAGGTTCGAGAGGATGAACCTTCGCTGATACCATATGTAGTGTCCACATTTACGCACCCAAATACAACAAGTAAAATACCAGATAATTTTTTTATAAGAAAACATAGTAAACCACCACATAATAAACTTACAGTTAGGGCCAACCATAGTGAAAAATTATTTGAGGTTTGAAACGTGTTGCACACAAACTTATTCATTCTAAAAGTTTTAATACCGAATCTCTAACTTGGCTAGTCCAAGCATTGATCACACTAATCCTACAACCTTTCTTTCTTGATGCCAAAAGGGTTATCAAAGAGGCTTGAGAGGGAGTTAACAACATACGTCAATAGACAAAGAAAGACAAACTTGGGTGAAAGGAAGGAGCTTTTAACGACTGCTAATTACTAGCTGGAACAACAATATAGACTTGAAACTCTAACGTAGAGTATATATATATATATATATATATAAGAGAACGAAGGTCGATCACTCGAGCAAAGGAAAACATAACACTCAGAGGGGAGAACACATGCATGCATTCCACTAACATACTGGCAATGATAACAGCTAAAACAAGAAGAAAGCAAGCAGAAAGGAGAGAACTCCCAACATGGCGTCCAACTGACAAATCAATTCAAGGAAATGGTGGTTTGATTTCACGATAAATTAAATATAGTAATAGTAGCAAAGTGTAGAAATATCTTGCCTTCTCCTCCAGCTTCAATAGGTCGCATAGACACCGCATGGACCAGCAGCAACAATCTTCAGGTCGCATCTCCTTTTTTCCAGCTGGGAACTCAAGCTCCATTCTCGTCTATGCTTAACCCGGGCAGAAAGCTCCAGTTTACAAGCAACATCGAATGGAAAGAACAGTGGTCTCAAGGGCTGTCAATCTGCGGTATGCACAAGATGGGTTTAATGGAAAAAAATCCCAGACACACGTGAAAGACAGGGACAAGGCCAGACTGCACAACCCTCCAAATACCTTCCAGCCTGCGTTAAAATATGGGTGCAGAGCAGGACAAAGACATCCATCTTAGCATAAGGGAAAATGAATCTGCCCAAAGGAGTCGCAGGTGACTCAAGGGGCCACGCAAGCAGAAAGGAGAGAACAAAACACAGGTAAAGTGTTTGACAAAACGCCACAAAGAGATGTGGTCTCAAGGGATGTTATCCTTGCTGGATATTCGCAAAAAAGGTCATCACAAATAACTAACAATGGTCAAACCTGATCAAGTATGCCTTTACCAACATTTACGCACCTAAGAAAATGACAGGTTTGGAACAGGAAGGGACATCCATCATGCAAAAGAGGCACACAACGTACCACATGAGACCCACACCGGGAATCTCCACATGGCTAGCAACATGGCGTTTAGCGGAGGTTACGTAGAAAGGAACAAGAATCGACTCCATGAACACGCACTTCCTTCCCCGCACGTGGGCAAAAAAAAAAGAAAACAAGGTGTAAATGCAGCATGGGCGATAAAGGCACCACGAGTCTGATTTAATTGGAGGAGAACTAGAAAGGGAAGACAATAAACAAAAGGCGGCCAGCTCCCAACTGAAATTAAGACCAAGCAAGGGTTAACATGCCTTCTCCTAACAGAACATAAAGGAAATGCAGGTTCCATCCTCCAATGCACTTCCACAACTGACTAGAATTAAATAAAACTAAAGTGTATAGCTCGCAAGGAAGAAAAGATGGTGGGGGTTTGCGTGGTGCCTCCATACCAAACAAAGTCTAAAAAAATAATACGCATTTCCATGAAATGGTGGGACGCCAACAAAAGTGGCTAACGTGGGTGAAAACATAAAAAATTCTCATTAATTTAGATATATATATATAAAATACGAGTGGAGAATTGGTCAGCTCCAGTGGTAGCAATATTATTTCACCTTCAAAACGACAAACAAAACAAGTATGCAAGCAATCTGGTCAACCAAGGAGGAAATAGAGATAGCAGTTTTTTAAAATCACAATTTTTGTTCAAAATCCCAAACTTTTCATAATCCTGACTTTTTGAAAATGTAAACTTTTTCAAAAACCCTATTTTGTTTTAAATTCAAAGTTTTTAGAATTATGAAATAATATATTTTTCTAAAATTACAAATTCTTTAAAATACTAAGTTTTTTTAAATTCACAACTCTTCGGAAAATTAATGACTTTTTGAAAAATCACCACATATTCAAAAATCCAGAGTTTCTGGAAAATATTTAATTATTCAAACAACCGACTTTTTTAAAACTTTTATATTTTAAAAAGTTGAGATTTTTGAAACATCTGGTTTCAAAAAAAAAAATAGACTCAAATGGACACACGGAGCACAAGTTAGCCCATCACTACATTTTGAAATCTTGACTTTTTTAAGATTATAAATTTTTTGAAAATTGCAACTTTTTTGAAAATCGGAACTATTTTAAAAATCGCGACATTTTAAAATAAAACTTTTTCAAAATTCCCAACTTTTTAAAAATTCCTGAATTTTCTAAAATCTCAACTTTATCAAAAATGTTTAATTTTCTAAAATCCTTACTATGTTTAAAATGTCACGTTTTCAAAAATCTAAAAAAATCTTGACTTTTTAAAAATTTGAAAAGCCTAACTATTTGAAAAATCCCAATTTTTTCGAAATATTCATTTTCGAAAACACCAACTTGTTTGAAAATATGAACATTTTCAAAGTCCCAATATTTATTAAATCTTGATGTTTTCAAAAAAACAACTTTGTTTAAAATTGCTACTTTTTCAAAACTCGTAACCTTTTTGAAAATCTCAAGTTTTTAAAATCCCGACTTTTCAAAAATCTTGACTTTTTGAAATTCCCAATTTTTTTAAAAATACCAACTTTTTCCAAATCTCACTATTTTAAGGTTTTAGGTTGAGGTTTAGGTCTCAGATGATTTAGTGTTTAGGGTTTTGGTTTTGGGCTCAAGATTGGATCAAGGTTAAGGGTTGAATTTGTTTTGGTTCGTGGATCAAGGTTTAGGGTTTAAGATTTATTTTTATTGTTTTAGGGTTTAAGGTTCAAGGATTAACATCCATGGCTCGGGATTCGAGGCTTTAGGGATCATGTGTTTAGGGTTTAAGGCTAAGAGTTAGGTGTTTAGGGTTTGTTTAGGGTTCGGGGCTTAGGGTTTAGGGTTTATTTTGAAAAAGTCATGATTTACCAAAAGTCTTGTATTTTCAAAGATTTTAATGTGATAAAATCATGAAATCTTGACTTCTTTGATAAATTTTCAAGTTCCTGCTAATTTTGGCGCATCTCTACATTTTTGAAATCTTGACTTTTTTGAGATTATAAGTTTTTCAAAAATCCCAACTTTTTCGAAAATCGTAAGTATTTAAAATACCGTGAAGTTTTCAAATATTAAATTTTTTTTAGTAACCCCAATTTTTTTTAAAATTCCTGAAGTTTCTAAAATCGAAACTTTATTAAAAAATGTTGACTTTTTTAAAATTCAATACTTTAAAAAAATCCAAAATCACAAATATTAAAAATCGCCACTTTTTTGAATATCCTAACTTATTCAAAAATCTTGATGTTTTTAAAAGTCCCAACATTTTCCAAAATCCTGACTTTGTTGAAAATCTTCACTTTTACAAAATCGCGAATTTTCTGAAAATCCCGTCTTTTCAGATATCCTAACTTTTTTGAAAATATCGAGTTTTTCAAAAATCTTAACTTTTTCAAAAATCCTGACTCTTCAAAAATGAGAAAAGTGTAACTCTTTCGAAAATCTTCGCTTTTAAAAAATCTGACTTTTTCGAAACATTCATTTTTCAAAAACCCGATCTTGTTTGAAAATCTGAACATTTTCAAAATCCCAACATTTTTTAAATCTTGATGTTTTCATATAAAATAGCTATTTTTAACATTGTAACTTTTTCAAAATTCGTGACTTTTTGAAAATCTCAAGTTTGAAAATATCATCCGTTTCAAAAAAATTGACTTGTTGAAAATCCCATGTTTTTCAAAATAACAACTTTTTCCAAATCTAACTATTTTAAGGTTTCTAGGTTAAGGGTTTAGGTTTTTGGACTCAGGATTCAAGGTTTAAGGTTTAGTGTGTGGAGATTAGGAAGTAGGGCTCTGGGGCTCATGTTTCGAGTTTGAGGTTTAGGGGATCGAGGTTTAGGGTTTAGGGTTAGGATTTAGGACTCATGTTTTAGGGTTTGGGGTTTGAGGTTTATGGTTGAGGGTTTTGCATTTAGGGTTTAGGGCTCATGGTTTATGATTGAGGGTTTAGTATTTAGGATTTAGCATTTAGAGTTTTAGGGTTTAAGACTCAAAATTAATGGTTTAGGAGCAATTACAGGTGAAGGTTTAGGGTTTAGGACGTAGGGGTAAAGGGTTAGGGATTAGGGTTTAGGTCTCAGTTTTCATGGTTGAGGGCTCAGGGGTTCGGGTTCACGGTTATGAGTTTAGGGTTTAGGGTTTACAGTTTTGGCTTACGGCTCACAATTTCACTATTTAGGATTTTGTGTTTAAAGCTAGGGGTTAGGGGTTTAGGGCTTAGGGCTTACAATTTAGGGATTTGGTTTTATTGTTTATGGTTGAGGGTTTAGGGTTTATGGTTTAGGATTTAGGGTTTTGGGCTTAGTGTTTAGGATGTTGGAGTTGAGGGTTTAGTGTTTACTACTTAGGTTTCAGGTTTTAGGGTTTAGGGGTCACAATTTTGAAAAGTTACCATTTCAAAAATAAATAGATTTTGAAATAGTTAAGATCTCGAAAAAGTCATGATTTTCAATATGTTTGTATTTTTAAAGATTTTAAAAGTGATAAAGTCAAGAATTTAAAAAAAGTTCATTTGAAAAAAACTCTGATTTTATAAAAATTGGAATTTTGAAAAAGTAAAGATTTTGAAAATATTTGGATTTTAAATTTTTTAGGATATTCAAAATAGTTACGGTTTAAAAATCTCTTCAGTTTTGTAATTCCTAACTTGAAAATTTCACCTTTTTCAAAATCTTATCTTTTTAAAAAATCCCAACTTTATCAAAATTCTAGGTATTTTTGAAATCACGACTTTTTGAAATCCCAATTTTTGTTCTAAATCCCAACTTTTTCATAATTCTTACTTTTTTGAAATCTCAACTTTCTTCAAAACCATAAAATTTTTGAAATTTGAACTTTTTATAATTATGAAATTCTATCTTTTTTATAAAATTGCAAATTCTTTCAATCCTAATTTTTAAATTCACAACTTTTTGGAAAATAATAACTTTTCAAAAATAATGACATATTAAAAAATCTAGAATTTTTGGAAAATCTAAATTATTCAAACTCCCAACTTTTTTTGAAAATGCTTATATTTTAAAAAGATGAGATTTTGAAACATGTGGTTACTGAAAAAAATGGACTCAAATGAAATCCTAGAGCAAATGTTATCACCTTTTTAAAGTTCTGCTAATTTTGGCACATCACAACATTTTGAAATCCCAACTTTTTAAAAATAACAACTATTTAAAAATTACAACATTTTCAAAAATCACTTTTTTTTTTCAGAAATCTTAACTTTTGAATTTTTGGAAGTCCTTACATTTTTTTAAAAAATATATTTTTTCAAAAATCACAAATATTGAAAATCGGGACTTTTTCAAATATCTTGACTTTGTAAAAATCTTGATGTTTTAAAAATCCCACCATTTTCCAAAATCTTGACTTTTTTAAAATCCCGACTTTTCAAAAACCCTAACTTTTTCATAAAAATTCACTTTTACAAATAAATCACGACTTTTTGGAAAATTTCAAATTTTAAAAAAACCCATCTTTTCAAAAATCCTAACTATTTTTTTAAATGTCAAGTTTTTTGAAATTCTAAACTTTTAAAAAAATCCAGACTCTTCAAAAATCATGACTCTTCAAAAATGTGAAAAGCCCAACTCTTTCTTAAATCCCAACTTTTCAAAAATCAGTTTTTGAAATATTCATTTTCTAAAACCCCATGTTTAAATCTTGTTGTTTTCAAAATAACATTTTTTTTTCAAAATACCAACTTTTTCCAAATCTAATTAAGGTTTATAGGTTGAGGGGTTAGGGCTCGGGGGATTTAAATTTTAAGGTTAAGGATTCGATGTTTAGGGTTTAGTGTTTAGCGATTAGGGCTCAGGGTTCAAGGTTTGCAATCAGGGTTTAGGGTTAAAGAATTAGGTTTTAGGGCTTAGGTTTTTGGGTTTAGGGTTAAGATTTAGGGCTCAAAGTTTACAAGGCTCATATTTTATGATTTAGGCATAGGGATTAGGGTTTAGAGTTTAGGTGTTTGTGGTTGAGGGCCCATGTCTTAGGGTTCGATGTTTGGGGTTATTAGTTTAGGGTTTAGGGTTTTGGCTTAGGGCTCATAGTTCAAGGTATAGTGTTTAGAGTTTAGGAGCCTTAGGGTTAACTACATAGGGTTTATGGCTAAGGAATCAGGATTTAGGATTTAAGGTTTGGGGTTCAGACTTTAGGTTTTACGATTTAGGGATTTGGGTTTATGGTTTATGGCTGAGGGTTTAGGATTTAGGGTTTTTGGGCTTAATGTTTAGGATGTTGGGGTTTAGGGTTTATCGTTTATGACTCAATTTTTAGGTTTTATGGTTTAGGGGTCGTGATTTTTAAAAAGTCACAATTTAAAAATATCCCAATTTTGAAACAATTAGGATTTTGAAAAAGTTATGATTTTCAAAACATCTTTTTATTTTCAAATATTTTAAAAGTTATAAAGTCATGAATTTAAAAAGTTCACAATTTTTAAAAAAACTCATAATTAATTAAAAATTCAGTAATTTTCAAAAATGTTGTGATTTTATAAAAGGTTGGAATTTTGAAAAAGTAAAGATTTTGAAAATTTGGATATTAAAAAAATTAGGATATTCAAAATAGTTGGGATTTAAAAATCTCATGTAGTTTCTAAATTCGACTTATTTGAATTTATTTTTGAAAATTCAACTTTCTCAAAATTCTTGGCTTTTTCGAAATTACGAATTTTTTGAAATCCCAATTTTTGTTCGAAATCTCTAACTTTTTCATAATCCTACCTTTTTGAAATTCAAACTTTTTAGAATTATGAAATTTCATCTTTTTCTAAAATTGCAAATTCATTAAAATCCTAAATTTTTAAAATCCACAACTTTTTTTTAAAATAATGACTTTTCTCAAAAACATGACATATTCAAAAATCCAAAATTTCTAGAAAATCTAAAATATTCAAAATCCCGACTTTATTTTATAAAATCCTGATATTTTAAATTTTTTTGAGATTTTTGAAACATGTGGTTTAAAAGAAATGGATTCAAATGGACATAAGGAGCACAAGTTATGACCTTTTCAAGTTCCTACTAATTTTGGCACATCAATACATTTTTGAAACTTGAATTTTTAATATTATAACTTTTTTGAAAATGCTAAACTTTTTGAAAATCGTAATTGTTTCAAAGATCGTGACGTTTTAAAAATCCTAACTTTTAAAAAAATTCCTCAACTTTATCAATAATGCTGACTTTTTAAAAATCATTACCTTTTTAAAAATTATATTTTTTCAAAAATTGTAAATATTAAAAATCTGAACTTTTTCAAATATCTTGACTTATTCAAAAATACATCTTTTTCAAAATCCGACATTTTTTTAAAATCCCTACATTTTACAAAATCTATACTTTTTTTAAAATCTTGACTTTTTCAAAATCCCGACTCTTTTCAAAAATTTAAAAATGTAAAATGTTTGAAAATCTGAACATTTTCAAAATCCTAACATTTTTTTAAATCTTGATGTTTTAAAAATAAAACCTTTTCTAAAGTCATGACTTTTTAAAAATCGACACTTTTAAAAAATCTTGACTTTTTAAAATCCCAAGTTTTTCAAAAACAACCTTTTAAAACCTATTTTTCAAAATCTAACTATTTTAAGGTTTCTAGATTTAAGGTTTAGGTTTTTGGGTTTTAGGGTTTAGGAATTAGGGCTTAAAACTCAAGGTTCATGGTTCGGGGTTCAAGGTTTAGGATTTAAAAATTAGGTTTTAGGGTTTATGGTTTATGGTTAGGATTATATTGTTTTGTCTTAGGTCTCAAGGTTCAAGGTATAGGGTTTAGGGTTTAGGGTTAGGCCTAAGGCTTTAGGGTGCATTGTTTAGGGTGTAAGGTTGAAGGCTCAGGGTTAGGGATTTATAGTTTATTATTGTTTAGGGTTTAAGATTTGGGGATTAGAGTTTAGGTTTTAGGATTTAGGGATTTGTATTTTATGGTTTATGGCTTAGGGTTTAAGGTTTTAGTGTTAAGGGTTTATTTATGATTTATGGTTTTGGGCTTTATGTTTAGGGTTTAGGGTTCACGATTTTGAAAAAGTCATGATTTCAAAATATCGTGACTATTTCAAAAATCACGACGTTTTCGAAAATCAAAACTTTTTCAGAAATCCTTACACTTTAAAAATTCTTGAACTTTATAAAATCTCAACTATATCAAAAATGCCGATTTTTTGAAAATCCTTACTTTTTAAAAAAACTTTATTTTTTGAATATCCTGACTTATTTAAAAATCCCGACTTTTTCAAAAATCTTTTCATTTTAAAAATCCCAACATTTTGTAAAATGTTGACTTTTCAGAAAATCATGACTTTTCAAAAATCCCGACTTTTTCGAAAATCTTTACTTTTACAAAATCATGACTTTTGGAAAATCTCAAATTATTTTAAAATTTTGTTTTTTCAAAAATCCTAATTTTTTGAAAATGTCACAAAAATGTTGACTTTTTCAAAATCCATACTCTTCAAAAATACAAAAAGCCCAACTATTTCGAAAATCCCAACTTTTCAAAAATTTGGAGTTTTTTGAAATATTCATTTTTTTAAAACCCCAACTTATTTGAAAATCTGAACATTTTCAAAGTCCCAACATTTTTAAAATCTTGATGTTTTCAAAAATAACAACTTTTTCAAAAGTCGTGACTTTTTTGAAAATCTCAAGTTTTTAAAATACTTACTTTTTCAAAAATATTAACTTTTTAAAATCCCAAGTTTTTCAAAATACCAACTTTTTCTAAATCTAACTATTTTAAGGTTTCTAGGTAGAAGGTTTAGGGCTCAGGACATTTAGTGATTTAGGGTTTAGGTTTTTGGGCTCATGATTTAGGGTTTAGGGATTAGGGCTTAGGGTTTAGGATTTAGGGTTGATTTTGGGTTCGGGGATGAAGGTTTAAGAAATTTTAGGGTTTGGGGGGTTAGGATTTAGGGCTTAGGTTTACGATTGAGGGTTTAGTATTTAGGATTTTAGCATTTAGCATTTATGAATACTAATTTAGGGTTTAGGAGCAATTAGAGCTTAAGGTTTAGGGTTTATAAGGTATAAGGCTCATAGTTTAGAGTTTCTGACGTAGGGGTCAGTTTTAGGGTTGAGGTCTCAATGTTCGTTGTGAGGGTCCATGGCTAGGGTTTGAGGTTCAGTTATGAGTTTAAGGTTTTAGGTTTAGGGTCTAGCTAAAGGTTTAGGGTTTAGGGTTTTGGCTTAGGGCTCATGGTTAAAGGTATAGGGTTAAGGGTTTAGGGTTATGCCTAAGGCTTTAGGGTTTATTGTTTAAGGTTTAGAGTTTTTGGTTTAAGGTTTGGGGCTTAGAGTTTAGGTTTTACGATTTAGGATTTAGGTTTATGGTTTAGGATTCATTGTTAAGGTTTTTTTGGTTTATGGTTTAGAATTTATTGTTTTAGGCTTAGTATTTATGATGTTTGGGTTTAGGGTTTAGTGTTTACGACTCAGGTTTCAGATTTTAGTGTTTAGGATTTAGAAATTACGATTTTGCAAAAGTCACGATTTTAAAATATCTCGATTTTGAAATAGTTATGATTTCAAAAAAGTCATGATTTTCAAAAAGGCTGTATTTTCAAAGATTTTGAAAGTGATAAAGTCATGAATTAATAAAAATCTCAATTTTGAAAAACTCGAGATTTTTTAAAAATTCACAATTTTAAAAATGTCACAATTTTATAAAAAGATGGAATTTTGAAAATGTTAGGATTTTTTTTAAAATAGTATATTCAAAACAGTTGAGATTTTAAAATCTCTTAAGTTTTGTAATTCCTGACTTATTTGAAAATTGCACCTTAAGTTTTTCAAAATCTTGTCTTTTTAAAATCCCAAATTTCTCAAAATTCTTGGATTTTTCAAAATCATGACTATTTTGAAATTCCAATTTTTGTTAAAATCCCAACCTTTTCATAATCCTGACTTTTGTTAAAATCTTAACTTATTCAAAAACCCTAAATTTTTTTAAATTCAAACTTTTTTAGAATTATGAAATTCTATCTTTTTCTTAAATTGTAAATTCTTTAAAATCCTATTTTTTTAAAATTCACAACTTTTTTAAAAATAATGACTTTTTCAAAAATAATAATATATTAAAAAATCTAGAATTTCTGGAAAACTGAATAATTCGAACTCTTGACTTCTTTTAAAAAATCCAAATATTTTTAAAAAGTTGAGATTTTTAAACATGTGGTTTAAAAAACAGATTCAAATGGACTCTTTTTGAAATTTTGGAGCATCACTACATTTTAGAAAGTTTGACTCTTTTGAATTATAATTTTTTTGAAAATCCTAGCTTTTTTGAAAATTGTGACGTTTTAAAACTATGAAACTTTTTCAGAAATCCCAACTTTTTAAAAAATTCTGAATTTTCTAAAATCTCAACTTTATCAAAAATTGCCAACTTTTTTGAAAATCCTTACTTTTAAAAAAATTATATTTTCGAAAATCACAAATATTAAAAATCAAGACATTTTCGAATATCTGACGACTTTTTCAAAAATCTAGATGTTTTAAAAATCCCAAAATTTTCCAAAATCTTGACTTTTTAGAAAATCCTGACTTTTTCAAAAATCTTCACTTTTAAAAATCACGACTTTTTGGAAAATCACAATTTTTAAAAATCCCTTCTTTTCAAACATCATTTTTTGAAAATGTTGAGTTTTCAAAATCTTGAATTTTTCAAAATCAAACTCTTCAAAAATGTGAAAAGCCCAACTCTTTCAAAAATCCCAACTTTTCAAAAATCCTAACTTTTTCAAAATATTCATTTTTTGAAAAACCCCAAATTGTTTAAAAATTTGAACATTTTAAATCTCCCAACATTTTTTAAATCTTAATGTTTTCAAAGGTAACAACTTTGTTTGAAATTGCATCCTTTAAAAAATCTCGACTTTTCAAAAATCCCCAAATTTTCAAAATACCAACTTTTTCAAAATATAACTATTTTAAGGTTTCTATGTTGAGGGTTTAGGGCTAAGTGGATTTAGTGTTTAGGGTTTAGAATTTTTAAAATGCTGAGTTTTTGAAAAAATTGAACTTTTACAAAATTGTGAGTTTTTGGAAAGTCTGAAATTTTTAAAAACTTTTCTTTTCAAAAATCCTAACTTTTTTGAAAATTTGAGTTTTTCAGAAATCTTAACTTTTTCAAAAATCCAGACTCTTTAAAAATGGTAAAATTCCAACTCTTTCTAAAATCCCATTTTCAAAAATCCCAACTTTTTCAAAATATTCATTTTTCGAAAACCCTACTTGTTTGAAAATTGAACATTTTCAAAGTCCCAACATTTTTAATTCTTGAGAATTTTAAAAATAATATCTTTGTTTAAAATTGTAACTTTTAAAAAAGTTGTGACTTTTTGAAAATCTCAAGTTTTCTAAAATCCCTAACTTTTCAAAAATCTTTACTTTTTAAAATCCCAAGTTTTTCAAAATACCAACTTTTTCCAAATCTAACTATTTTATGGTTTCTAGGTTGAGGGTTTAGGGCTTATGGGATTTAGTGTTTAGGGTTTAGGTTTTTGGCTAAGGATTCGAGGTTTACGATTTAGTGTTTATCGTTTAGGGATTATGGTTTAGGGTTTGAGATTCGGGGTTTAGGGATCAAAGTTTAGGGTTTAAGAATTAGGTTTTAGGGTTTACGGTTTAGGATTTAGGGCTTAGGTTTTAGGGTTTGGGGTTCAAGGTTTAAGGGTTTTGTATTTAGGGTTTAGGGTTCATGGTTTACAATTGAGGGTTTTTAGGGCTTAAGTCTCAAAATTTAGGGTTTAGGGCTATTTGGCTTAAGGTTTAAGTTTTATAGGGTATTGGGCTCATAGTTTCAGAAGGGTTTAGGGTTTAAGGTTTTAGGCCTTAGGATTTAGGGTTCAGGAAGGTTTAGGGTTTATTGTTTAGGGTTTAGGCTTCAAGGCTCGGGATCAGGGTTTAATGTTTAGGGTGTATAGGGTATAGGTCTCAATTTTAGGGTTTAGAGCATAGGGGTCACGGTTTAGGGTTTAGGTCTCAGTGTTCATGGTTGAGAGTCCATGGCTTAGGGTTCAAAGTTTGGGGTTATGATTTTAGGGTTTATGGGCTTAGCTAAAGTTTTTAGGGTTTAGGGTCTCACGGTTCTCAAGGTATATGGTTTAGGGTTAGGGTTTAAGGCTCAAGGTTAAGGTTTAGGGTTTATTGTTTAGGTTTAGGATTTTTAGGTTTGGCTTAGGGATTAGGGTTTGGGGTTATGGTTTAAGGTTTGGGGTTTAGAGTTTAGGTTATATGATTTAGGAATTTGGATTTATGGTTTATGGCTGAGTGTTTAGGGTTTAGGATTTAGTGTTAAGGGTTTATGGTTTATTGTTTAGGATTTAGGGTTCAGCATTAACGACACAAAACATGTTTCAAGTTTTAGGGTTTAGGGTTTAGGGGTCGTAATTTTTAAAATTGTCATGTTTTAAAAAAGTATCCCGATTTTGAAACAGTTAGGATTTTGAAAATGTCATGATTTTCAAAAAGTAAAGATTTTGAAAATGTTAGGATTTAAAAAAATAGGATATTTAAAATAGTTGGGATTTAAAAATCTCTTCAATTTTGTAAATCCCGACTTATTTGAAAATTGCACCTTTTTTCAAAATGTTGTCTATTTTTAAAAATCCTAACTTTCTCAAAATTCTTGGCTTTTTTGAAATCACGACTTTTTGACATCCCATTTTTTGTTCAAAATCCCAACCTTTTCATAATCCTGACTTTCTTGAAAATCTTAACTTTTTCAAAAACCCTAAAATTTTTAAATTCAAACTTTTTAAAATTATGAAATTCCATCTTTTTCTAAAATTGCAAATTCTTTAAAATTCTATTTTTTTTTAAATTCACAACTTTTTTGAAAATAATGACATATTAAAAAATCTAGAGTTTTTGGAAAATTTAAATTATCCAAACTCCCAACTTTTTATTTAAATACTGATATTTTAAAAAAATTGAGATTTTTAAACATGTGGTTTACAAAAACATAATCAAATGGACACACGGAAGCACAAGCTATGACCTTTTAAATTCCATTTAATTTTTGTATATCACATTTTTGAAATCTTGACTCTTTTGAGATTAAAACTTTTTCAAAATTCCAAATTTTTCAAAAATCACAAATTTATAAAAATCGCGATGTGTTTGAAAATTGAAACTTTTTCAAAATCCAACTTTTAAAAAAATTATATGTTTTCAAAATCGTAAATATTAAATATTCCAATATTTTCCAAAATCTTGACTATTTTGAAAATCCTGACTTTTCAAAAATTCAGACTTTTCAGGAATCTTTGATTTTATAAAATCACGAGTTTTTGAAAATCTCAAATTTTTAAAATCCCATATTTTCAAAAATCCTAATTTTTTGAAAATATCGATTTTTCAAAAAAATTAATTTTTCAAAAATCTTTTATTTTAAAAAATCCAAACTCTTCAAAAATGTGAAAAGCCAAATTCTTTTCAAAAGTCCTTAGTTTTTCTAAATATTCATTTTTGAAACCCTCAACTTTTTGAAAATATGAACATTTTCAAAGTCCCAACATTTTTTAAATCTAGATGTTTTAGAAATAACAACCTTGTTTAAAATTGCAACTTATTCAAAAGTCGTGACTTTTTTCAAAATCTCAAGTTTTTGAAAGTCCTGACTTTTTCAAAAATGTTGAATTTTTGAAAACCCCAATATTTCAAAATACCAACTTTTTCTCAATCTAACTATTTTTATGTTTCTAGGTTGAAGGTTTAGTGTCAAAGAATTTAGTGTTTTGTGTTTAGGTATTGGTCTCAGTATTCGGGGTTTAGTATTTAGTGTTTAGGGTTGAGGTTCAGGGTTCGGGGATCAACGTTTAGATTTTATAAATTGGGTTTTAGGGTTTGGGGTTTGAGGTTTACATTTAGGTTTGGGGTTGAGGGTTTTTAGCATTTAGGGTTTAAGACTAAGAATTTTTGGGTTTAAGAGCAATTAGAGATTAAGGTTTAGGGTTTATTTGGTATAGGGATCAAAGTTTAGGTTTTAGGGCATATGGGTCAGAGGTTTAGGGTTTAGATCTCAATATCCATGGTTGAGGGTCCATGGGTCAAGGTTCGAGGATAAGGGTTATGATTTTAGGGTTTAGGGTTTTACCTTAGTGCTCTTAGGTTCAAGGTATAGGGTTTATGGTTTAGGTTAGGCCTAAGGCTTTAGGGTTCATCGTTTAGGTTTTAGGGTTTATGGCTCGGTTTAGGATTAAGGTTTGGGGTTTAGAGTTTAGGTTTTACAATTTAGGGATTTGGGTTTATGGTTTATTGCTGAGGGTTTAGGGTTTAGGATTCAGTGTTAAGGGTTTATTGTTTAGGATTTAGGGTTTTGGGCTTAGTGTTTAGGGTTTAACGTTTATGACTCAAGTTTTGAGGTTTAAGGGTTTAGGGTTCAAGGATTCATGATTTTTTTAAACTCATGATGTTTAATTTGAATTTTAAATTTTGAAAAAGTTTAGATTTTTAAAATGTTGGTATGTTAAAAATAAATTAGGATATTCATAATAGTAGGGATTTAAAAATCTCTTAAGTTTTGTAATATTCGACTTATTTTAAAATTGCACTTTTTCAAAATCTTATTGTTTTTTAAAATCCCACTCTTTTCAAAATCTTGTCTTTTTGAAAATCCCAATTTTTTTCAAAATCTCTAAACTTTTTCAAAAACTCTATTTTTTTGAAATTCTATCATTTTCTAAAATTATAAATTCTTTAAAATCCTAATTTTTTTAAATTCACAACTTTTGGAAAATAATGACTTTTTCAAAAATGAGCTTATGGTTTATGGTTTAGAATTTAGGTTTATGGGCTTAGTGTTTAGGATTTTGGGGTTTGAAAAGTCACATTTTCATAAAAAGGTGGGATTTTGAAAGAGTAAAGATGAATTAGGATATTCAAAACAGTTGGGATTTAAAAATCTCTTTTTGTTGTGATTCCCAACTTATTTGAAAATTTAACTTTTTTCAAAATCTTGTCGATTTTAAAAATCCCAAATTTTTAAAAATTCTTGGTTTTTGAAATTTCGACTTTTTTGAAATCCCAATTTTGTTTGAAATCCCAACCTTCTCATAATCTTGAAATTTTTAAAATCTTAACTTTTTCAAAACCCCTAAATTTTTGAAATTCAAACTTTTTAGAATTATGAAATTATCTTTTTCTAAAATTGAAAATTCTTTAAAGTCCTACATTGTTATAAATTCACAACTTTTTGGAAAATAATGCCATTTTCAAAAATCGTAACATATTCAAAAATCCAAATTTCTAGAAAATCTTATTTTTTCAAACTCCTCACTTTTTTAGAAAATACTAATATTTAAAAAAGTTGAGATTTTTAAAACATGTGGTTTTAAAGAAATGGACAATGGACACTCGAGTACAAGTTTATGACCTTTCAACTTCCTGTTAATTTTGGCGCATCACTAGATTTCTGAATCTTGACTTTTTTAAGATTATAAGTTTTTTGAAACTCCCAACTTTTTCAAAAATCGCAACTATTTCAAAAATCCCGACGTTTTCAAAATCAAACTTTTTAGAAATCCCAACATTTTAAAAATTCCTGAATTTTCTAAAATCTCAACTATATCAAAAATGCCAACTTTTTTCAAAATCCTAACTTTTAAAAAAATAATATTTTTTCGAAAAAATCAAATATTAAAAATCATCAAATGAGGGTTTAGGGTTTACGATTTAGTGTTAAGGGTTTTATGGTTCATGATTTATGGTTTAGGATTTACGGTTTATGGCTTAGTGTTTAGGATGTTGGGGTTTAGGTTTTAGGTTTTAGGGGTTAGATTTGAAAATATCCCAATTTCGAAATAGTTAGGATTTCAAAATAGTCATGATTTTCAAAAATAGTCATGAACTTGAAAAAAAGTTGACAATTTTTTAAAAAAATCGTGATTTTAAAAAAATTCGTAATTTTGAAAAGCTCACCTTTTATAGAAGTTTGGAATTTTGAAAAAGTATAGATGAATTAGGATATTCAAAATGTTGGGATTTAAAAATATCTTAAGTTTTGTAATTTTTGACTTATTTGAAAATTTTACATTTTTTCCAAATCTTGTCTTTTTGAAAATGTTTCTCAAAATTTTTGGCTTTTTCGAAATCACGACTTTTTAAAATCCCAATTTTTTTGAAATCCCAACCTTTCATAATCCTAACTTTTGGAAAATCTCAACTTCTTCAAAACTCCTAAAATTTTTGAAATTCAAATTTTATTCGAATTATGAAATTCTATCTTTTCCTAAAATTGCAAATTCATTAAAATCCTATTTTTTTCAAATTCACAACTTTTTGAAAGTAATGACTTTTTCGAAAATTGTAAGACATTTAAACTTCTAGAATTTCGTGAAAATTTAAATTATTCAAACTCTCGACTTTTTCTTAAAAAAAATCGTGATATTTTAAAAAGTTGAGATTTTTGAAACATGTGGTTTTAAAAAAATGCACTCAAATGGACAACTAGAGCACAAGTTATGACATTTTAAAGTTCCTACTAATTTTGGCACATCACTACATTTTTGAAAATCTTTACTTTTTTGAGATCATAAATCACAAATATTTAAAAAATCATGACGTTTAAAAAAGTAAAAACTTTTTCAGAAATCCAATCGTGACATTTTTAAATTCTTAACTATCTAAAAATTCCAACATTTTCCAAAATCTTGACTTTTTGAAAATCCTCACTTTTTCAAAAATCTTCACTTTTACAAAATCAAGACTTTTTGGAAAATCTTAAATTTTTTAAGATCATGTCTTTTCTAAAATACTAAATTTTTTTAAAATGTCGAGTTTTTCAAAAATCTAGACTCTTCAAAAAGCCCAACTCTTTTGAAAATCCCAACTTTTCAAAAATCCTGACTTTTTTGAAATATTCATTTTTGAAAACATAACTTGTTTGAAAATTTGAAAATTTTCAAAGTCCCAACATTTTTAAATCTTGATGTTTTCAAAAATAACAACTTTGTTTAAAATTGCGACTTTTTCAAAAGTTATTATGACTTTTTTAAAATCTCAAATTATTGAAAATCTGACTTTTTTCAAAAAGGCTTGGCTTGTCTTTTTTTGAAAATCTCAATTTTTTCAAAGTACCAACTTTTACCAAATTTAAATATTTGAGGGTTTCTAGGTTGAGGGTTTAGGGTTTAGGTTTTGGGCTCGTGGATTCATGTTTAAGGTTTAGTGTTTAGAGATTAGGGATTGGGTTTAGGGTTTAGGGTTTAGGCTTGAGGTTCGGGGTTCGGGGATCAAGGTTTAGGGTTGAAGATATATGTTTTAGGGTTCAAAGTTTATAGGACTAAGAGTTTATGGTTTAGGGCATAGGGGTCAGGGTTTAAGGTTTAGGTTTTCATGGTTGAGGATCAATGGCTCAAGGATCAAGGTTTGGGGTTTAGGGATTTGAATTAGGGCTCACAATTCAATCTATAGGATTTAGGGTTTAGGGTCAGGCCTAAGGCTTTAGGGTTCATTTTTTTAAAATCTTGACTTTTTCAAAAATCCTGACTCTTAAAGAATCTCAAAAAGTGAAAAGTCAAACTCTTTCAAAAACTGACATTTTCAAAACTCCTGAATTTTTTGAAAACCCTAACATGTTTGAAAATTTGAACATTTCAAAGTCCCTACATTTTTAAAATCTTGATGTTTTCAAAAATAACAACTTTGTTTAAATTTGCAGATTTTTCAAAAGTCGTGACTTTTTGAAAATCCTTAGTTTTTCAAAAATCTTGACTTTTTGAAAATCCCAAGTTTTTCAAAATACCAACCTTTTCCAAATCTAACTATTTTAAGGTTTCTAGGTTTAGGGTTTAGGGCTCAGGGGTTTTAGTGTTTAGGGTTTATGTTTTTGGGCTCAGGATTTGGGGTTTAGGGTTTAGTGTTTAGGGTTTAGGGATTAGGGCTCATAGGTAAGGGTTCGGGATTAGGGTTTAGGGTTGAGGTTCAAGGTTTGGGGTTCAAGGTTTATGTTTTAAGAATTAGGTATTAAGGTTTAGGGTTAGGATTTAGGGCTCATGTTTTATGGTTTGAGGTTCGAGGTTTACTTTTTAGGGTTTTGTATTAAGGGTTTAGGGATCATGATTTACGATTTAGGGTTTTAGGTTTTAAGACTCAGAATTTTAGGTTTAGGGTGTAGGCTTCAAGCTTTAGGGTTTAGGTTTAGGTCGCAGTGTTCTTGGTTACGGGTCAATGGCTTAGAGTTATGAGTTTAGGGTTTAGGTCTCTAGCTAAAGGTTTATGGTTTTGGCATAGGGCTCACGGTTCAAGTTTTAGGGTGTAGGGTTTAAGGCTCAAGGTATAGTTTGTTGTTTAGGGTTTAGGGCTTAGGGCTTAGGGTTTAGGGTATAAGGTTCAGGGATTAGAGTTTAGGTTTTATGATTTAGGGATTTGGGTTTATGGTTTTAAAAATTACACCATTTTTTTGAAATTCTTTTGTTTTTTTGAAAATCCCAACTTTCTCAAAATTCTAAGATTTTTCAAAATACGACTTTTTTGAAATCTCTCCTAACTTTTTGAAAAACCTTAAAAATTTTGAAGTTTGAGGTTTTAGAAGTATGAAATTCTACCTTTTTCTAAAATTAGAAATTCTATAAAATCCTAATTTTTTTGAAATTAACAACTTTTTAAAAAAATCATGACATATTTAAAAATACCAGAATCTCTAGAAAATCTAAAGTATTCAAACTCCTTTATTTGTTTTTAAAATCCTGATATTTTGAAAATTTTGAGGTTTTTGAAACATGTGGTTTCAAAAAAAAGTGACTCAAATGGACACTCGGAGTACAAGTTATAACCTTTTCAAGTTCTTGCTAATTTTGGCGCATCACTACATTTTTGAAATCTTAAGTTTTTTGAGATTAGAACTTTTTCAAAAATTCTAAACTTTTACGAAAATCACAACTATTTAAAAATTGTGACATTCTCAAAAATCAGAACTTTTTCAGAAATCCTGAATTTTCTAAAATGCCTAATGTTTTTGAAATCGTTACTTTTTTTTTAAAAAATATGTTTTTTCCAAAACCGCAAATATTAAAAATTGGGACTTTTTTGAATATCTTGAAAAATTTCCAAAATTTTGAATTTTTCAAAAATATTGAAGTTTTCTAAATCCTAAATTTAAAAAATCTTGAATTTTTTTGAAAATCTTAACTTTTACAAAATCATGACTTTTTGAAAATCTCAAATTTATTAAAATCTCATCTTTTCAAAAATAATAACGTTTATGAAAATGTCAAGATTTTTTAAAATCTTGACTTTCTCAAAAATATGAAAAGCCCGACTCTTTTGATAATACTTTTCAAAATCTTGACATTTTTGAAATATTCATTTTTAAAACATCGACTTGTTTGAAGATCTGAACATTTTCAAAGTCCTAACATTTTTAAAATCTTAACGTTTTTAAAAATAACAACTTTGTTTAAAATTGTAACTTTTTCAAAAGTCGTGACTTTTCTACAATCTCAAGATTTCAAAATCTCAACTTTTTCAAAACTCTTAACCTTTTGAAAATACCACGTTTTTCAAAATACCAAATTTTTCCAAATCTAACTATTTTAAGGTTTCTAGGTTGAGGGTTTATTAGAGGATTTAGTGTTTAGGGTTTAGGTTTTTGGGCTCATGATTCAAGGTTTAGGGATTAGGGATTATGGCTCAAGGGCTCAGGTTTTAGGGTTCGGGGTATATGGTTGAGGTTAAAAGGTTCGAAGATCGGGTTAGGGTTTATGAATTAAGTTTTAGGGTTTAGGTTTTGGGTTTTGAGATTTAGAATTTAGGTTTAGGATTTAGGGATTGGGTTTAAGGGTTTGGGGTTCATGGTTTACGGTTAGGGTTTTCCATTTATGGTTTACGATTGAGGGTTTAGTATTTAGGATTTAACATTTAGGGTTTTAGGGTTTAAGACTCAGAATTTAGCTGTTAGGAGCAATTAGAGCTCAAGGTTTAGGGTTTAGGGTTTAGTAGGGTTTAGGTATTAGTGTTTATGGTTGAGTGTCCATGGCTCATGATTTGAGGTTTGGGGTTATGAGATTAGGTTTTAGGGTTTATGTCTCTAGTTAAAGGTTTATTTTTTAGGGTTTAGGGTTTATTGTTTTAGGATTGGGGTTTGGGGTTTAGATTTATAGATTTGGGTTTATGGCTGAGGGTTTAGGGTTTAGGATTCATTGTTAAAGGTTTATAGTTTATAGTTTAAGATTTATGGTTTTGGGCTTAGTGTTTAGGATGTCATGGTTTAGGGTTTAGGGTCGTGATTTTGAAAAAGTCACGATTTCAAAAATATCCCGATTTTGAAACATTTATGATTTTGAAAAGTCACAATTTTGAAAAAGTCTATATTTTCAAAGATTTTATAAATGATAAAGTCATGAATTTAAAGAGATCTTAATTTTAAAAAAACTCATGATATTTTCGAAAATTTTCCGATTTATAAAATGTTGGAATTTTGAAAAAGTAAAGATTTTTAAAAAGTTAGGATTTTAGGAAAAAATTAGGATATTCAAAACAGTTGGAGTTTAAAAATATCTTCAATTTTGTAAATTCGACTTATTTGAAAATTGCACCTTTCTTTAAAAAGCTTGTCTTTTTTTAAAATCCGAACTTTCTCAAAATTCTTGGCTTTTTTCGAAATCAAGACTTTTTTTTGAAATCCCAATCTTTTCATAATCCTACCATTTTTGAAAATCTCAACTTTTTCAAAAACCCTAAAAAATTTAAATTCAAACATTTTTAGATTTATGAAATTCTTTCTTTTTCTAAAATTGAAAATTCTTTAAAATACTTTTTTTAAAAATTCACAATTTTTGGAAAATAATGACTTTTACAAAAATTACGACATATTAAAAAATCCAGAATTTTTAAAAACTCTAAATTATTCAAACTCCCGACTTATTTTTTTTGAAAATTATGATATTTTAAAAAAGTTGAGATTTTGAAACACGTGGTTTAAAAAACAGACTCAAACAGACACCCAGAGCACAAGTTTAGGGTTAGGATTTAGGGCTTAGGTTTAAGGGTTTGGGGTTCATGGTCTACGGTTGAATGTTTTCCATTTTAGGTTTAGGCTCATGGTTTACGATTGAGGGTTTTGCATTTAAGATTTAGCATTTAAGTTTTTTTTAGGGTTTAGGGAGTAATTAGAGATTAAGATTTATTTTTTTATAGGGTATAGGGCTCAAAGCAGGGTTTAGGTTTCAGTGTTCATTGTTGAGGGTCCATGGCTCATGGTTTAGGGTTTAGAGTTTTTCCTTAGGGCTCAAGGTTCAAGGTATATGGTTTAGGGTTTAGGGTTAGGCCTAAGGCTTTTGGGTTCAGTTTTTACGGTTTAGGGTTTAAGGCTCAGGGTTAGGGGTTTAGGGTTTATTGTTTAAAGTTTAGGGTTTAGGGTTTAGGGTTTATGGTTAAAGGTTTGGGGTTTACAGTTTAGGTTTTATGATTTAGGAATTTGGGTTTATGGTTTATGGTTTATAGTTTAGGATTTAGGGTTTTGGTCTTATTGTTTAGGATGTTGGGGTTTAGGGTTTAGCATTTGTGACTCAGGTTTTAGTTTTAGGGTTTCGGCTTTAGTGATCACGATTTTGAAAAAGAGACAATTTCAAAAATATCCTGATTTTGAAACAGCTTAGATTTCGAAAAGTCACATTTTCAAAAGTCTGTATTTTCACAGATTTTGAAAGTTAAAAGTCGTGAATTCAAAAAGTTCACAATTTTTAAAAACTCATTATTTTTTTAAAATTCGTAAATTTTGAAAAAATAAATATTTTGTAAATATTAGGATTAAAAAAAAAATAGAATACCCAAAACAATTGGGATTTAAAATTCTTTTAAGTTTTGTAATTCCCAACTTATTTGAAAATTGCACCTTTTTCAAAACCTTGTCTTTATGAAAATCCCAACTTTCTCAAAATTCTTAACTTTTTTAAATCCCAAACTTTTTATAATGTTGACTTTTTGATAATGTCAACTTTTTCAAACACTGAAATTTTTAAATTCAAACTATTTTAGAAATATCAAATTCTATCTTTTCTAAAATTGCAAAAGTCTTTAAAATCCTAACTTTTTGAAATTCACAACGTTTTGCAAATTAATGACTTTTTCGAAAATCATGACATATTCAAACATCCAGAATTTCTAGAAAATCTAAATTATTCAAACTCCCAACTTGTTTTTGTAAAATCTTGATTTAAAAAAATACTCAAATGGACACCGGAGCATAAGTTATGACCTTTTTGAGTTCATGCTAGTTTTGGCGCATTGCTACATTTTTCAAATCTTGAATTTTTGAGATTATAATTTTTTTGAAAATTGTAACCATTTCAAAAATCGCGACGTTTTTGTAAATAAATACTTTTTCATTAATCTCAACTTTTTAAAAATTGATTAATTTTTTAAGATTTTAACTTTATCAAAAATGCCGATTTTTTGAAAATAATTACTTTAAAAAAATGTATTTTTTTTAAATCACAAATATTATAAATCCCAACATTTTCCAAAATCTTCACTCTTTTGAAAATCCAGACTTTTTAAAAACCTTGACCTTTTGGAAAATCTTCACTTTTACAAAATCACAACTTTTGGAAAATGTCAAATTTTTAAAATCCTAACTTTTTTAAAAATGTTGATTTTTTTTAAAGAAATGACTTTTTCAAAAATCCAAACTCTTCAAAAATCCTGACTTTTTGAAATATTCATTTTCGAAAACTCCAACTTGTTTAAAAATGTAAACATTTTTCAAAGTCCCAATATTTTTAAAATCTTGATGTTTTCAAAATAACAAATTTGTTTAAAATTTCAACTTTTTCAAAAATCGTGGCTTTTTTGAAAATTGCATGTTTTTGAAAATCCTTACTTTTTCAAAATCTTGACTTTTTGAAATTCCTGTGTTTTTCAAAATACAAAATTTTTCCAAATCTAACTATTTTAAGTTTTCTATGTTGATAATTTATGGCTCTGGGGATTTTAGTGTTTAGGTTTTAGGGATTAGGGATCAGGGCTCAAGGTTCAAGGTTGAAGGTTTAAAGTTTAAGAATTAGGTTTTATGGTTTTGGGGTTCAAGGTTTATGGTTGAGGGTTTTCCATTTAGGGTTTAGGGCTCATGGTTTATAATTGAGGATTTAGTATTTAGGATTTAGCATTTAGGGTTTATGAGCAATTAGAGCTTAAGGTTTAGGGTTTATATAGTATAGGGCTCATAGTTTAGGGTTTAGGGCATGGGGGTTCATGGTTGGCGTCCATGGCTCGGTGGTTTTCGAGGTTCGGGGTTATGATTTTAGGGTTAGACCTAAGGCTTTAGGTTCATTATTTATGGTTTAGATTTTATTGTTTAGTGTTTAGGGCTTAGGCTTTAGGGTTTATGTTTTATGGATCAGGGATCAGGGTTTAGGGTTTAAGGCTCAAGATTCAGGGTTTAGTGATGTTTTGGCACGTTTTCGGGCTATAAATGCACCATCTTGAGGCCAAAAATTAGGATTTAAGTTGTAGTTCGTTTTTTTCCTATTTTTGAGCATTAATTAATTTTAGTCTATTAGTTGCAATATGAGTTAGAAAGTTAGTAATTCCTCTAATTTAGGAATGTAGAAGATGCATGGCAATTTATGTGCCTATATGAATAAGCATGCGAACTTACTCGGAAAAAAGTAGGTACGTAAACTACTAAAAATAGTAATTTTCACCACCTAGAGTAGATTTAGTCAAGTCAGTTAAAGTTTGCTTTGCAACTCGAGTTGGGAGTTATTTTCCTATTTAGGAAACTTTGTAATTCATTATTCAATAACAAAGAAAGGGATTTATTTCTTCTTGAGTTCATGTTATTTGCAGAATATCAAGATTGTTTAGAATTTGGCTACATTATTTAGGGTTTAGTGTTTACGGATTAGGGATTAGGACTCGGGGTTAAGGGATAAGGGTTGAGGTTCAAGGTTTAGGGTTTTGGAGTTTAGGGTTTAAGATTAAGGATTAGGATTTAAGGCTCAAGTTTTAGGGTTTGGAGTTCAAGGTTTATGGTTGAGGGTTTTGCATTTAGGGTTTAGGGCTCATGGTTTACAATTGAGGGTTTAGTATTTAGAATTTAGCAATTAGGGTTTATGACTAAGAATTTAGGGTTTAGGAGCAATTAGAGCTTAATGTTTAGGGTTTATAGGGTATAGGGCTCACAATTTAGGTTTTTAGGTGTAGGGGTCTGGGTTTAGGATTTTGGTCTTAGTGTTCACGGTTGAGGGTCCATCATCGCTCAAGGTTCGAGGTTAGGGGTTATGATTTTAGGGTTTAGGTCTCTAGCTAAAGGTTTATGGTTTAGGGTTTTGGCTTAAGGCTTTAGGGTTTAGGCTTCATGGCTCAGGGATTAGGGTTTATGGTTTATGGTTTAATGTTTGGGGTTTAGAGTTTAGGTTTTACGATTTAGGGATTTGGGTTTATGGTTTATGGCTGAGGGTTTAGGGTTTAAGATTAAGTGTTAAGGGTTTATGGTTTATGGTTTAGGATTTAGGGTTTTCGGCTTAGTGTTTAGAATGTTGGGGTTTAGGGTTTAGCATTTATAACTCAGGTTTTAAGGTTTAGAGTTCACGATTTTGAAAAGTCACGATTTCAAAAATATCCTGATTTTGAAACAATTAGGATTTTGAAAAAGTCATGATTTTCAAAAAGTTTGTATTTTTAAAGATTTTAAAACTGATAAAGTTATGAATTTAAAAAGTTCACAATTTTAAAAACTCGCTACTTTTTAAAATTCGTAGTTTTCAAAAAAGTCATAATTCTAACTTTTTCAAAATCACGACTTTTTGAAATCCCAACCTTTTCATAATTCTAACTTTTTTGAAAATCTCAAATTTTTCAAAAACCCTAAATTTTTTTAAAATCAAACTTTTTTAGAATTATGAAATTCTATCTTTTTCTAAAATTTCAAATTCTTTAAAATCCTAAATTTTTGAAATTCAATTTTTTTGAAAATAATGAATTTTTGACAAATAATGATATATTCAAAAATCTAGAATTTATGGAAAATCTAAATTGTTCAAACTCTCGACTTTTTTGAATATCTTGATATTTTTAAAAAAGTTGAAATATTTGAAACAAGGTTTCAAAAGAAAATGGACACTGGACCACAAGTTATGAACTTTTCAAATTCCTTCTAATTTTGGCCAATCACTACAATTTTGAAATCTTCACTCTTTTGAGATTATAAGTTTTTCAAAAATCCCACCTTTTTAGAAAATCGCAACTTTTTCAAAAATCATGACGTTTTTGAAAATCAAACCTTTTTCAGAAATCCCAACTTTTAAAATTTTTGAAATTTCTAAAATCTCAACTTTATCAAAAATGCTGACTTTTTTGAAAATCCTTACTTTTAAAAAAATTATATTTTTTCAAAAATCACAAATATCGAAAATCTTCTTCACCTTTTCAAAATCACGACTTCTTGGAAAATCTCAAATATCCAAACTTTTCAAAAATCATGTTGTTTTCAAAAATAACAACTTTGGTTAAAATTGCAAGTTTTACAAAAAGTTGTGAGTTTTTCAAAAATTTCAAGTTTTTAAAACTCCCGATTTTTTAAAAAATCTTAACTTTTGAAGATCCCAAATTTTTCAAGATACCAACTTTTAACTAATATAACTATTTTAAGGTTTCTAGGTTGAGGGTTTAGGACTCAGGGGATTTATTGTTTAGGGTTTAGGTTTTTGAGCTCACGATTTGGGGTTTAAGGTTTAGTCTTTAGGGTTTACCTGATTAGGGCTAAGGGCTCTAGGTTTACGGATCAAGGCTTGGGGTTTAAGAATTAGCTTTTAGGTTTAGGGTTAGGATTTAGAGCTCATGTTTTGGGGTTTGGGGTTCGAGGTTTGCAGTTGAGGGTTTTTGCATTTAGGTTTGAGGGCTCATGGTTTATGATTAAGGTTTTATTATTTAGGAATTAACATTTAGGGTTTTAGGGTTAAGAGTCATAATTTAGGTTTTAGGAGTAATTAGAGCTTAAGGTTTAGGGTTAATAGGGTATAGGGCTCAGAGTTTAGGCCATAGGGTTCATGGTTGAGGTCCATAGCTCACGGTTCAAGGTTCTATGTTATGAGTTTAGGGTTTAGGTCTTTGGCTTAGGGATCACGGATCAGGGTTTAGAGTTTAGAGTTAGGCCTAAGACTTTTGGGTTCACTTTTTAGGGTTTATGGTTTAGTGTTTAGGGCTTGGGTTTTATAATTTAGTAATTCAGGTTTATGGTTTATGGGATTAGGATTTAGTGTTAAGGGTTTATGGTTTAGGATTTAGGGTTTTGGACTTAGTGTTTAGGATGTTGGGGTTTAGGGTTTAGCATTTATGACTCAGGTTTCAGGTTTTAGGGTTTAGGGTCATGATTTTGAAAAAGTCATGATTTAAAAAATATCTTGATTTTGAAAAAGTAGGATTTCAAAAAATCATGATTTTAAAATGTTTTTATTTTTAAAAAAATGAAATTGATAAAGTCATGAATTCAAAAGGTTCACAATCTTTAAAAACTCTGTGATTTTTAAAATTTCGTAGTTTTATAAAAAGTCGTGATTTTATAAAAAGTTGGAATTTTGAAAAAGTATAAAGATTTTGAAAATGTTAGGATTTTAAAAAAATTAGGATATTCAAAACAGTTGGTATTTAAAATTCCTTTCAATTTTGTAATTCCCGACTTCTTTGAAAATTTCACCTTTTTTCAAAATCTTTTCTTTTTTGAAAATCCTAACTTTTCTCAAAATTCTTGGCTTTTTCGAAATCACGACTTTCTTAAAATCCTAGCTTTTGTTCAAATCCCAACCTTTTTCATAATCCTTACTTTTTTCAAAATCTCAACTTTTTCAAAAACCTTAAATTTATTAAATTCACACTTCTTTAAAATTATGAAATTCTATCTTTTTCTGATATTGCAAATCCCAACATTTACGAAAATCTTGAATTTTTTAAAATCCTTTCTTTTGAAAATCTTCACTTTTACAAAATCACGATTTTTTTGAAAATCTCAAAATTTTAAAAATCCCTTCTTTTCAAAAATCATAATTTTTTGAAAATTTCAAGTTTTTGAAAATCTTGAATTTTTCAAAATTCTTAAGATTTTCAAAAATCTTGAATTTTTAAAAATCCAAATTCTTCAAAGATCCTAACTCTTCAAAATGTGAAAAGCCCAACTCTTTCAAATATTCCATCATTTCAACAATCGAGACTTTTTCAAAATATTCATTTTCAAAAACCCCAACTTGTTTGAAATTATGAACATTTTCAAACTCCCAATATTTTTTAAATCTTAATGTTTTAAAAAATAACAACTTTGTTTGTAATTACAACTTTTTCAAAAATCTTGACTTTTAATAAATCCCAAGTTTTTCAAAATACCAACGTTTTCAAAATCTCACTATTTTAAGGTTTCTAGGTTCAGGGTTTAGGGCTAAGCAAGTGGATTTAGTGTTTAGGGTTTAGTGTTAGGTTTAGGGATCAAGTTTTTAGGGTTTAGGGTTCGAGGTTTATGGTTAAGGGTTTTGCTTTAGGGTTTATGATTAAGGGTTTATTTAGGATTTAGCATTTAGGGTTTATGAGTAATTAGAGCTTATAAGGTTTAGGAATTATAGGGCTCATAGTTTAGAATTAAGGATGTAGGGGTCAAGGTTTACGATTTAGGTCCTGAGTGTTCATGGTTCAAAGGTGTTCAAAGTTTAGGGTTATGAGTTTATGGTTTAGGGTTTAGGGTTTAGGATTTTTTTCTAGGCTCATGGTTCAAGGTATAGGGTTAGGTCTAAGGATTTAGGGTTCACTATTTAGGGTTTAGGGTTTAGGTTTCATGGTTTATGGTTTAGAGTTTAGGTATTACGATTTAGGGATTTGGGTTTATGGTTTATAGCTGAGGGTTTAGGGTTTAGGATTCAATGTTAAGGGTTTATGGTTTATGGTTTTGGATTTAGGGTTTTCAGCTTAGTGTTTAGGATGTTGGGGTTTACGGTTGAGTGTTTATGACCCAGGTTTCAGGTTTTAGAGTTTAGTGTTTAGGGGTCGCGATTTGAAAAATATCCCGATTTTGAAACACTAAAGATTTTGAAAATGTTAGGATTTTAAAAAAAATTAGCATATTCAAAACAGTTGGGAGTTAAAAATCTCTTTACTTTTGTCTTTTTTGAATATCCCAAGTTTCTCAAAATTCAGACTCATAATTTTTGAAATCCCACTTTTCTTCGAAATTCCATGCTTTTAATAATCTAGACTTTTTGTAAAATCTCAACTTTTGAAAAACTTTAAAGTTTTGAAATTAAGTTTTTAGAATTATAAAATTCTATCTTTTTTTAAAATTGCAATTTTTTTAAAATTCTTTTTTTTAAATTCACAACTTTTTGGAAAATAATGAAATTTTCAAAATCACGAGATATTAAAAAATTCAGAATTTCTAGAAAATCTAAATTATTCATACTCTAGACTATTATTTGAAAATCCTTATATTTTACAAAAGTTGAGATTTTTGAAACATGTGGTTGAAAAAAATAGACTCAAATAGACACTCTGAGCAGAAGTTATGATCTTTCTAGTTCCCGCTAATTTTGGTGCATCACCGCATTTTTGAAATCTTGGCTCTTTTGAGATTTTATATCTTTTTCGAAAATCCCAAAATTTTCAAAAATCGCAACTATTTCAAAAATCTTGACGTTTTCAAAAATCAAAACTTTTTTGAAAATCTTGACTTTTAAAAAATCCTAAGTTTTTGAAAATCTTGACTTTGCTAAAATCACGTGTTTTTTTAAAATCTCAAATTTTATAAAATCTCATCTTTTTAAAAATCCCAACTTTTTCAAAAGCTTGAGTTTTTAAATTATGACTTTTCAAAATTGCTTCTTTTTGAAAAATCTTGACTTTTTGAAAATCTCAATTTTTTTAAAATCCCAAGTTTTTCAAAATACCAAATTTTTCCAAATTTAACTTTTTTAAGGTTTATAGGTTTAGGGTTTAGGTTTTTGGGCTCAAGTTTTTGGGTTTAGGATTTAGTGCTTAGGGTTTGGTGTTTGGGGTTCCAGGTTTACGGTTGATGGTTTTTATTTTAGGGTTTAGTGCTCATGGTTTATGATTGAGGGTTTAGTATTTAGGATTTAGCATTTAAGGTTTTAGGGTTTAAGACTTAGAATTTAGGGTTTAGGAGCAATTAGAGCTTAAGGTTTAGGGTTTATAGGGTATAGGGCTCATAGTTTAGGGTTTATGGCGTATTGGTCATGGTTTAGGATTTAGGTCTCAGTTTTCATGGTTGACAATCCATGGCTCGGTTGTTCAAGGTTCAAGGTTATGAGTTTAGGGTTTGGGATTTAGTTCTCTAGTTATAAAGGTTTTTAGGGTTTAGGGTTTTGGCTTAGGGCTCATGATTTAAGGTATAGGGTTTGTTGTTTAGGGATAGACCTAAGGCTTTAGTGTACACTATTTGGGGTTTAGGGATTATGGTTTAAGGTTTAGGATTCAATGTTAAGAGTTTATGGTTTTGGGCTTAGTGTCTAGGATGTTAGGGTTTAGGGGTCACGATTTTGAAAATATCTCGATTTCAAACAGTTAGGATTTTGAATCCGCCATGATTTTTAAAAAGTCTTTATTTTCAAAGATTTTGAAAGTGATAAAGTCATGAATTTAAAATATCACAATTTTTTCGAAAATGTTAGCATTTTAAAAAAAATTGGATATTCAAAATTGTTGGGATTTAAAAATCTCTTTGATTTTGTAATTCTTGACTTATTTGAAAAATCCACTTTTTTATAAAATCTTGTCTTTTTTAAAATCCCAACTTTCTCAAAATTCTTGGTTTTTGAAATCTACGTTTTGAAATAGTTAGGATTTTGAAAATGTCGTGATTTTCAAAAGTCTTTATTTTCAAAGATTTTGAAAGTGGTAAAGACATGAATTTAAAAAGTTCACAATTTTGGAAAAACTCATGATTTTTTAAAATTCTTAATTTTTGAAAAAGTTGCGATTTTATATAAAGTAGGAATTTTGAAAAAGTAAAGATTTTGAAAATGTTAGGATTTTCCAAAAAATTAGGATATTCAAAACAATTGGGATTTAAAAATTTCTTTGATTTTGTAATTCCCAACTTATTTGAAAATTGCAACTTTTTTCAAAATCTTGTCTTTTTGAAAATCCCAACTTTCTCAAAATTCTTAGCTTTTTCGAAATCACGACTTTTTGAAATCCCAACCTTTTCATAATCCTGACTTTTTTGAAAATCTTAACTTTTTCAAAAACCCTAAAAAATGAAATTTAAATTTTTATAAAACTATGAAGTTCTATCTTCTTCTAAAATTGTAAATTTTTAAAACCTATTTTTTTAAATTCACAAAACAATTTAAACTATTGACTTTATCGAAAATAATGACTTTTGGATAATCTTCGCTTTTACAAAATCATGACTTTTTTTTGAAAATCTTCACTTTTACAAAATCATGACTTTTAAAAAGTCGAGTTTTTAAAAAATCTTGACTTTTTCAAAATCCAAATCTCTTCAAAAATGTGAAAATCAGAAGATTTTGAAGTCCCAACATTTTTTAAATCTTAATGTTTTCAAAAATAACAACTTTGTTTAAAATTGCAACTTTATGAAAAGTCTCGACTTTTTTGAAAATCTTAAGTTTTGAAAATCCGACTTTTATAAATCCCATGTTTTCAAAATACCACGGCATTTTTTTTTCAAAATCTAACTATTTTATAGTTTCTAGGTTGAGGGTTTAGGGATGAGGAAATTTAGTGTTTAGGGTTTAGGTCTTTGACGGTTTAGGGATTAGTGCTCAGCGCTAAGGGTTTAGGGTTGAGGTTTAGGGTTTAGGGTAAGGATTTAGGGTTTATAGGATTTAACATTAACGGTTTATGGTTTATGGTTTAGGATGTAGGTATTTGGGCTTAGTGTTTAAGATGTAGGTGTTTAGGGTTTAGCATTTACAAATTAGGTTTCAGGTTTTAGGGTTTTGGAGTCACAATTTTCGAAGAGTCACAATTTCAAAAATATCTCAATTTTAAAAAGTTTGTATTTTTAATTATTTTGAAAATCTCAACTTTTTCAAAACCCCAAAATTTATGAAATTTTATCTTTTTCTAAAATTGCGAAATTTTCAAAAAGTCGTGATTTTATTAAAAATTTACAATATTTTAAACACTCGTGATTTTCAAAAATTCGTAATTTTCAAAAAAAGTCGTGATTTTATTTAAAAATGGGATTTAAAAAGGAAAGATTATGAAAAATGTTAGATTTTCAATAAAATTACAATATTCAAACAATTGCATTTAAAAATCTCTTCAATTTCGTAATTCCCAACTTATTTGAAAATCACACCTTTTTCAAAATGTTGTCTTTTTGAAAATCCCAATTTTCTCAAAATTATTGGCTTTTTTGAAAACACGACTTTTTTGAAATCCTAATTTTTCATCGAAATCCCAATTTTTCATAATTTGACTTTTTTGAAAATCTTAACTTTTTCAAAAACCCCAAAATTTATGAAATTTTTATCTTTTTCTAAAATTGTGAAATCTTAAAAATTCAAATTCCCAACTTTTGGAAAATAAAGACTTTTTAAAAATCATGACATTCAAAAATTAGGAATTTCTTGAAAATCTAAATTATTCAAACTCCCAACTTTTTTAAAAATACTAATATTTTAAAAAGTTGAGATTTTGAAACACGTGGTTTAAAAAATGGAATCAAACGGACACTCGGAGCACAAGTTATGATCTTTTCAAGTTCTTGCCAATTTTGGCGCATCATTACAGCTTTGAAATCTCAACTTTTTTGAGATTATAACTTTTTCAAAAATCACTACGTTTTTGAAATTCAAAACTTTTTTAGAAATCCCAACTTTTAAAAAATTCCTAAATTTTCTAAAATGACGATTATCCAAAATTCACCCCTCAAGGTAATTTTGATAACATGCATCAGAATATTCAGTCCCAGGCAAATAAATTGATTAAAGCCTGAAATCATGTTTTTGGGGCCCCCTCGGCTTCTTTTTAACCCTCCTGTCCAAGAAGAAAACCCAACGAGTTTTAAAAGTGTGAAAAAAATTTGCAAAAAACATTTTTGTCCTGTGCAGCACTTAAGGGACAGCTTGGGGACGTCGGGCGCGAATCGGCTGAAAAACCGCTTAGGTGTCCACGCGTAGATTGGGATAGTTGGGACGTCGGGCCGCGGGATGCAGGACGCGAAAAGGTGAACCGGCCGAAGGTGGAAAAAATGACTAAGTGTTGTTATCGCGCGGTTTGGGACATCTGGGCCGTAGGTACGGCGGGACGCGAACCGGCCGAAAAGCCAAAAGGTGGTCCATTTCGGGTAGTTCGGAAGAATAGGCCGGACAGCTAGGACAAGGAAGCCCGAATCGGCCGAAGCAGGAGTTTTTCGTCTGGGACAGCTGGGCCAAAGGTACGCGAGGGACGCGTGGGACGTGAAAAGCCGAAAGAGCCACCAACGAATGGAATCTCGCCACGTGTCCAGCGGCGCCAGAAATTAGAAAATCCTGTAAGGAAATTTTGGAGGGTCAAACCCGCATCCAATGGGGTTTTGACATGTGTCCAAGTCAAAATGACGAAGCGACCCGTGGGAAATTTTCAAAGGATGAGTCCGCGGACGAACCAGAGCCTGGCACATGTCATCCAAGTGGCGGAGCGCGGGAATGTTGGAAAATCTGCCAAAGGCTAAAATGAAGTAAAATGGAGCAGGAAGGGCCCGCGACCAATTAAATTTTGCCACGTGGCACCTAGACTGGCGACGCGTGGGAAAATATTCAAAAATTTTCCCGCCGACCCGATTTGGCCTGTTTTTGCCCTAAATCTTCAAATCGCCATATCTTTCGATCCAGAGCTCAGTTTTTCACGTTCTTTATATCAATGGAAAGATGGTGAAATTCCCTACATGATTCTAGGGTCAATCTTGCATTTTGGTTCAGTTTGGAGAGAGAAAATCAAGAAACGTCTCTGGCACGTGGTAATGGCCAGAACTGATGTTTCAACAACCAGTTTTAATGCAAATGGGTCGCATTCTTCTCCAGCATGGTCAAAAATGTCAGGGCATGGGTCTGTAAGGACGCCCATGCTGTTTTAATGCATCTTCATTCAATGAGGAATGGCTCCCACATTTTTACACATTTTCTCTCTCCTGGGCTCGACCCATGCATTGTATAAAGCCAGATTTGGCTCATTTTTCAAAGGGGGATCATATTTTCTACTCTGCTCTCCTTTCTTTTCTTCCCTAGGGTTGAAAATGGAGTTTAAACCTCCTCCCCTGCTCTGTAATGGCATTTTTTTCCTTTTACCATCAAAATGATGTTCTGTGCAAACTTCTGGAGCAACAAAAAACGTGTTTTGTGATGCATCTGTCCATCCTTGCTCGTATTTTTGCTTGTTTTCTTCTTGCCTCTCTTCATTGCAGGTATTTGTGCACGTTTAAATGTTCATTGCAAGGTTGGAGCTGTGTTCATAGCAGTTTTGATAGATGTTCACCACTCCTTTTCTGGTGTATCACCGCTTTAGTGTAGGCTTTCATTTTATGCATTCTCTCTCCCTGGTCCCTTGGAATTTTAGATTAGCATAGTTAGTTTCCCTTGCATTAGAGTAGATTGTGGCAGGTAGTTTAGGAGTAGGAACCAGCCTTCTCTGGAGATTCCTTTCTCATTTTTACAAGTCCCACACTTGGAGAGAGGTTTCAATGTTGTGCAATCACACTGGATGCCTGAAACATCAACTTAGAAACCTGATTTGCATCCAGGGGTGCTGCTGATTTGCAACAACAGTTTTGGCATGCCCGGTGGGACCTTAGAGGTCTTCCACTTTATCTTTGACAGGTTGGTGTGTTCCTATTAAAGATTCAACCTTTTGGAGGCACTTTCAAAAGCACATCTGGTGACTCCATCTGGTAAACAACTCATTCTCTAAGTTGCAGACCTATTTTCCATTCATTTCCATCCATTCTTCTTTCCATCATTTCCATTCTTTTCCATTCCATGAAGTTGTGCAATCATGACTTCATTTCCATCATGGAATTCACATCAACAACAACAGTATATTCCACCTCCAACATGCATTACAACTCTTTCAAATCAACATTTTGAGCAGATTCAAGATCAGTATGCATACCCATATGAGCAGCAGTGCCAAAGTCAGTTTGGATATGAAGCATGTCAAGCACAAGGGTATGCTGGTTGTGAGGGCAGTCAAGAAGAAAATGTAGATCTGCTGGAACAAATCCAAAAGATGGAGGCAAAGATGGTGCAATCAAGAGCAACAGCTCAAATGAAAGCTTTCAGAATTGGTTGCAGGACTCCTTGTCCATGGGGAGGCCCTTTTCCAAGACACTTCAGCCCTCAGGAGAAGCTGGACTTCATGATGAAGATGTTGCCCCAACTTGCACAATGGATAGCAGAAATAGAGGCCTATACACTTGTTGTTGAACAACCTTGTCAATGGGTAAGTTCTACACCATCATCTGGTTTTTCTCTTCCCATTACTCAAGTAGCATCATCTCATTTGGAATTGCAAATTCTAAACTCTCCATCTGTCCCAAATGTTGATCCCATGTCTCCACCTCTCAGTCTTCCACCACACCTCAATTCTTCTTTCCTTTTTCCTTCCAAACAGTCATCCCCTCCACAAGAGCTAAAAGAAATACGCTCTCCTCCAAAGAAACAAGAGGTTTCACCTCCTCTACCACCACAAAAAATTGCCAAATCAATTGAGTTACGACCCATCCCTCCTCTTGCATTCCCAATTCCATGTGGGGAAGAAGAAATTGCAAAAATCAGCCATGAAGGACAGCAAGAAGAGGAGCCCAACAGAAAAGAAATGACAAACAACTTGAGGAGTTGGGCTGCCAAATTTGGGATGAAAAAGATCCCCTTGATGGTTAAGCCTTCAGAAGAGGTTGGAGTTGGAGAACAGGTGGTGGTTAAGACTGATTTTGTGGCAGCAGAAGAAGAGCAAAAAGAAGAAGCAGATCAGCAGTCAGTTTGCTCAGAAAGTAGTGTCCATGTTGGCACTCTATTTGAAGGGAATGCTGATTCAATTCAAGTTGCACAATCAGCCATAGAGGAAGAAAGCTCAGAAGAAGATCTTGTAGTCCCAACTTGTCCTCTAGAGCAGCAGATTGAAGAGTTTGACTTGACGAACTTCATGCTAGAGGAAGAGTTCTATCAAGAGCAGGATTGTCTTCAAGTAGTAGAGAAAGGAGAAGCTGCTCCAGATCCAAAAGAAGAGGAGCACATTCTAGTTGTGGAGGAGAAAATTACAGATCCAAGGGCTTTGAGCACAAAGCAAGCTATGGGAGAACCTTCAGTTCTTTTTTCTACTTCATCTCTCCCGAGTTCTAGTGCTGAAGAGGAGTTTGATCTCTCAAACTCAATGTTGGAGGGTGAAGGAAACCATGGTGATCAAGTTGCAGATCAAGAGAACGCCATGGGAGAGGTTGAACATTTGTAGGACAACAATGAGGCAGTTTACCTATCTGATTTGGAGGACTGTTTTGATGAAGAAGAACCGGTTGAGTTTCCACCATTCTCTCTTTCATCATCCATCTTCCAAACACAAGAGCCTGCTGTCATGGAGGAGAGTATCCATTTGCAGCAGCTGCATCTTATAGAAGCTCTTTGGAACCAAGATTGGAAGATTTTAATCTTTCATGTTCTTCATTGGAGGAAGAGAAAGGACAGAGGAATTTCGCCATTTCTTCCACACCATCCATTCAAGAGGGTCTACAAGAAGACTCCATTTTTGGAGTTGAAAATCAGAGCTATGGGCATATCAAACGGATCATACCTTGCCCAATAAGGTATTTGACTTCATTGGAGTCAAAGGAGAAGTCACAACCAGTCATGCTTGCTTCTAAGCATGAGGATGAGCTATAAAGTACCAAGGATCAGCTGTCATACCTCTTTAATCCAAATGCAGAGCAACTAAAAGAGGTATTGGATTCACCTTCAGCTGATACCTTGATGATTTGGGTGGAAGACTAGCTTCTTGTTGATTTTCCACTCATCCTAACAGCCATGATCAGCTCCAAATCAATTGCATGGCTGCCACTTTTGAGAAAGGGAAGCTATTTCTCACAACCAATTGCAGGGTTTGTTTAGCTTGCCTTTGCTTCCAGTTAGAGTAGAGTAGGTAGGTTTGCTTTTAGTAGAAGAAGTGCTTGTGCACACTCTGCATGTTCCATTTGGAGCATGTATGATTTTCAGTTTTGTACATAGTTTTTGTGGTGCTGGTTTTGCTCTTGCACGGTCCATTTCAGTGGGTTTCCAAGTGGCTCAGAGAGGAGGTTTTCAAAGTTTAGATCAGTTTGCAGGCTACAACTCATGACTCCATGCCCAATGGATGCTTCAGGAAACTAGTAACTTCATCTAGCAGGCAGATGACCCGTTGAGTTGCCAAATTGTTATCCAAAATTCACCCCTCAAGGTAATTTTGATAACATGCATCAGAATATTCAGTCCCAGGCAAATAGATTGATTAAAGCCTGAAATCATGTTTTTGGGGCCCCCTCGGCTTCTTTCTAACCCTCCTGTCCAAGAAGAAAACCCAACGAGTTTTAAAAGTGTGAAAAAATTGCAAAAAAGCCAAGCTTGGGGCCGAAATACAGAGAAAATCGGCTAAGTCGGACATTTTTGTCCCAGGCAGCACTTGGGACAGTTGGGACGTCGGGGCGCGAATCGGCCGAAAATCCGCAGGAGGTCCATGTGGTAGTTCAGATAGTTGGGATGTCGGGGCGTGGGACGTGAAAAGGTGAACCAGCTGAAGGTGGAAAAAATGACTAAGTGTTGTTATCGCACGGTTTGGGACATCTGGGCCGTAGGTACGCGTGCGGGACGCGAACCGCCAAAAGCGAAAGGCGGTCCATTTCGGGTAGTTCGGAAGAATAGGGCCGGGACAGCTGGGACAAGGAAGCCCGAATTGGCCGAAGCAGGAGTTTTTCATCCGGGACAATGGGCCAAAGGTACGCGAGGGACGCGTGGGACGTGAAAAGCCGAAAGAGCCGCCAACGAATGGAATCTCGCCACGTGTCTAGGCGGCACCAGAAATTGGAAAATCCGTAAGGAAATTTTGGAGGGTCAAACCCGCATCCAATGGGGTTTTGACACGTGTCCAAGTCAAAATGATGAAGCGACCCATGGGAAATTTTCAAAGGATGAGTCCGCGGACGAACCAGAGCCTGACACGTGTCATCCAAGTGGCGGAGCGCGGGGAATGTTGGAAAATCCACCAAAGGCTAAAATGAAGTAAAATGGAGCAGGAAGGGCCCGTGACCAATTAAATTTTGCCACGTGGCACCTGGACTGGCGACGCATGGGAAAATATTCAAAAATTTTCCCGCCAACCCGATTTGGCCTGTTTTTGCCCTAAATCTTCAAATCGCCATATCTTTCGATCCAGAGCTCGGTTTTTCACGTTCTTTATATCAATGGAAAGCTGGTGAAATTCCCTACATGATTCCTGGGTCAATCTTGTATTTTGGTTCATTTTGGAGAGAGAAAATGAAGAAAAGTCTCTCTGGCGCGTGGTAATGGCCAAAATCGATGTTTCAACAATCAATTTTAATGCAAATGGGTCGCATTCTATCCAAAGCATGGTCAAAAATGTCGGGGCATGGGTCTCTGCAAGGATGCCCATGTTGTTTTAATGCATCTTCATTCAATGAGGAATGGCTCCCATGTTTTTACACGTTTTCTCTCTCCTAGGCTCGACCCATGTATTGTATAAAGCCGATTTTGCTCATTTTTCAAAGGGGTTTCATCTTTTCTACTGCTGCTCTCCTTTCTTTTCCCAGGTTTGAAAATGGAGTTTGAACCTCCTCCCCTGCTCTGTAATGGCATTTTTTGCCTTTTACCATTAAAATGATGTTCTGTGCAAACTTCTGGAGCAACAAAAAATGTGTTTTGTGATGCATCTGTCCATCCTTGCTCATATTTTTGCTTGTTTTCTTCTTGCCTCTCTTCATTGCAGGTATTTGTGCACGTTTAAATGTTCATTGCAAGGTTGGAGTTGTGTTCATAGCAGTTTTGATAGATGTTCACCACTCCTTTTCTGGTGTATCACCGCTTTAGTGTAGGCTTTCATTTTATGCATTCTCTCTCCCTGGTCCCTTGGAATTTTAGATTAGCATAGTTAGTTTCCCTTGCATTAGAGTAGATTTTGGCGGGTAGTTTAGAAGCAGGAACCATCCTTCTCTAGAGATTCCTTTCTCATTTTTACAAGTCCCACACTTGGAGAGAGGTTTTAATGTTGTGCAATCATTGGATGCCGAAACATCAACTTAAAAACCTGATTTGCATCCGTGGGTGCTGCTGATTTGCAACAACAACGAATTTTATAAAAATTCTTATTTTTAGCAAAATTATATTTTTTTCAAAAATTACAAATATTAAAAATCTGGAATTTTTCAAATATCCTGACTAATTCAAAAATCAAATCTTGATGTTTTAAAATCCCAACATTATTCAAAATCTTGACTTTTTTAAAATCCTGACTTTTGAAAATCTGACTTTTTGAATATTTTCACTTTTAAAAATCAAGACTTTTGGAAAATCTCATTTTTAAAAATCTCGTCTTTTCAAAAATCCTAATTTTTTTAAAATGTCAATTTTTTTAAAAATTGAGACTCTTGTAAAATCTTTACTTTTAAGAAATGCAAAAACTCCCAAAATTTCAAAATCTTAACTTTTTAAAAATATTAATTTTTTTAAAAACCCCAACTTGTCTGAAAATATGAACATTTTCATACTCCAAACATATTTTAAATCTTAATTTTTTCAAAAACAACTTTGTTTAAATTTGCAACTTTTTCAAAAGTCGTGACTTTTTTTAAAATCTCAAGTTTTTGAAAATCCTAACTTTTTGAAAATCACAAGTTTTTCAAAATACCAATCTTTTTCCAAATCTAACTATTTAGTGTTTACAGCTTATGTTTTGGGCTGTGGATTCGAGGTTTAGGGTTTATTGTTTATGGTTTAGTTATTAGGGCTTAGCGTTCAAGTTCGAGTTGGGATCTAGGTTTTAGGGTTTTGGGTTTATGCTTATGATTTAGGGCTTAGGCTTTAGTGTTTGGCTTTCAAGGTTTACGGTTGAATGTTTTTTCATTTAGGGTTTAGGGGACATGGTTTACGATTGAGGGTTTAGTATTTAGGTGCAATTATAACTTAAGGTTTTGGGTGTATAGGGTATAGGGCTAAGAATTTAGGGTTAGGAGCAATTAGAGTTTAAGGTTTAGGGTTTATGGCATATGGGTCAGGGTTTAGGGTTTAGGTCTCAATGTTCATAGTTGAGGGTCCATGGCTCAGGGTTTGATGTTCGTTGTTATGATTTTAGGGTTTTGGCTTAGGGCTCACGGTTCAAGGTATAGGGTTAGGCCTAAGGCTTTAGGGTTCACTATTTAGGGTTTATGGTTTATTGTTTAGGGTTTAGGGCATAAGGTTTAGGGTTTAGGCTTCATGTCTCAGGGATTAGAGTTTAAGGTTTGGGGTTTAGAGTTTAGGTTTTATGATTTAGGAATTTGGGTTTATGGTTTATGGCTGAGGGTTTAGGGTTTAGGATTCAGTGTTAAGCATTTATGGTTTATGGTTTAGGATTTAGGGTTTTGGGCTTAGTTTTTAGGATGTTGGGGTTTAGTGTTTAGTGTTTACGACTCAGGTTTCAGGTTTTGGTGTTTAGGGTTTAGGGGTCGCGATTTTGAAAAAGTCATGATTTACAAAATATCTCGATTTTGAAATAGTTAGGATTTTGGAAAAGTCAGGATTTTACAAAACTTTGTATTTTCAAAGATTTTGAAAGTGATAAAGTCAAGAATTTAAAAAGTTCACAATTTAAAAAAAAAAACACACAAGATTTTCTAAATATTCATAATTTTCCACAAAGTCGTGATTTTATAAAAAGTTGGAATTTTGAAAATGTTAGGATTTTTGAAAAAATTAGGATATTCAAAATAGTTGAGATTTAAAATCTATTCAGTTTTGAAAATCCCAACTTTCTCAAAATTGTTGGCTTTTTCAAAATCATGACTTTTTTGAAATCCAAATTTTTGTTCGAAATCCTAACCTTTTGATAATCCTAACTTTTGAAAATCTCAAAATTTTCAAAACCCTAAATGTCGTTACTTTCTAAAATTGCAAATTCTTAAAAATACTAGTTTTTTTGAAATTCATAACTTTTTTGAAAATAATGTCTTTTCAAAAAGCATGACATACTAAAAATTGAGAATTTTCTTGAAAATCTAAATTATTCAAACTCCCAATTTTTTAAAAATCCTTAGCACAAGTTATGACCTTTTCAAGTTTCTTCACAACTATTTCTAAAATCACAACATTTTCAAAAATCAAAACTTTTTTTCAGAAATCCCAACTTTTTAAATATTCTTAAATTTTCTAAAATCTCAACTTTATCAAAAATGCCGACTTTTTAAAATATCTTTACTTTTAAAACTATTATATTTTTTTGAAAATCACAAATATTAAAATTCTTGACTTTTTCGAAAATACCTTATTTATTCAAAATCCTGACGTTTTAAAAAATCTTGACATTTTAAAAATTGTAACTATTTCGAAAATCAAAACTTTTTCAAGAATTTAAAAAGTTCACAATTTTTTAAAAACACAAGATTTTCTAAATATTCATAATTTTCCACAAAGTCGTGATTTTAGAAAAAGTTGGAATTTTGAAAAAGTAAAGATTTTGAAAATGTTAGGATTTTTGAAAAAAATTATGATATTCAAAACAGTTGAGATTTAAAAATCTCTTTAGTTTTGAAAATCCCAACTTTCTCAAAATTGTTGGCTTTTTCAAAATCACGACTTTTTTGAAATCCAATTTTTGTTCGAAATCCTAACCTTTTCATAATCCTGACTTTTTTGAAAATCTCAAATTTTTAAAAAACCCTAAATGTCGTTACTTTCTAAAATTGCAAATTGTTTAAAATCCTAATTTTTTTGAAATTCACAACTATTTGGAAAATAATGACTTTTTCAAAAAGCATGACATATTAAAAAATTTAGAATTTTCGTGAAAATCTAAATTATTCAAACTCCAAATTTTTTTGAAAATCCCGAGCTCAAGTTATGACCTTTCCAAGTTCCTTCACAAGTATTTCAAAAATCACAACGTTTTCAAAAATCAAAACTTTTTCAGAAATCCCAACTTTTTAAAAAATTCTTCAATTTTCTAAAATCTCAACTTTATTAAAAACGCCGACATTTTTAAAAATCCTTACTTTTTTCAAAAATTGTAAATCTTAAAAATCGTGACTTTTTCAAATATCCTTACTTATTCAAAATCTTGAGTTTTCAAAAATGTTGACATTTTAAAAATCCCAACATTTTTCCAAATTCTTTACTTTTTTAAAAATCTTGACTTTTTTGAAATTTGTCACTTTTACAAAATCATGACTTTTTGTAAAATTTCAATTTTTTAAAATTCCCATCCTTTCAAAATCCTAACTTTTTAAAAATGTCGAGTTTTTCAAAAATCTTGACTCTTAAAAATCTTGACTTCTTTAAAAATCATAAGTCATCAAAAATGCTTAAGGTTTAGGGTTTAGGGTGTAGTTGGGGTTAGGGTTTAAAGGGTTTAGGTCCGAGTGTTCATGGTTGAGGGTCCATGGCTCCGGGTTTGAGGTTCGGGGTTATGAGTTAAAGGTTTTAGCTTATGGCTCATGGTTCAATGTATAGGGTTTAGGGTTTAGGGTTAGGCCTAAGACTTTAAGGTTCATTGTGTAGGGTTAAGGGTTTAAGTCTTTGGGTTAGGGTTTACAATTTATTATTTAGGGTTTATGGCTAAGGGATCATGGTTTAGGGTTTAAGGTTTAGGGTTTAGAGTTAAGGTTTTACAATTTAGGGATTTGGGTTTATTGTGTTTGGCTGATTGTTTAAGATTCAGTTTTAAGGGTTTATGGTTTATGGTTTTGGGCTTAGTGTTTAGGATGTTGGGGTTTAGGGTTTAGTGTTTACAACTCAGGTTTCAGGTTTTAGGGTTTAGGGTTTGTGATTTTGAAAAAGTCACGATTTCAAAAATATCCCAATTTTGAAACAAGTTAGGATTTCAAAAAATTCATGATTTTCAAAAAGTCTGTATTTTCAAAGATTTTGAAAGTGATAAAGTCATGAATTTAAAAGTTCAATTTTTTTAAAAATGCGTGATTTTTAAAAAATTCTTTATTTTCGAAAAGTCGTGATTTTATGAAAAGATGGAATTTTGAAAAAGTAAAGATTTGTAAAATGTTGGTATTTAAAAATATCTGTGATTTTGTAATTTTTGACTTATTGGAAAATTGCACCTTTTTTAAAAATCTTGTCTTTTCGAAAATCCCAACTTTCTCAAAATTCTTGGCTTTTTTGTTCGACACCCCAACCTTTTCATAATACTGAATTTCTTGACAATCTCAACTTTTTCAAAAACTCTAAATTTTTGAAATTCAAACGTTTTTAGAATTATTAAATTCTATATTTTTCTAAAATTGCTAATTCTTTAAAAACTAAATTCTGTAAAATTCACACAATTTTGAAAAATAATGACTCTTTCAAAATCATGAAATTAAAAAATCTAGAATATCTGCAAAATCTAAATTATTGAAACTCCCAATTTTTTTCCAAATCCCGATATTTAAATAGTTGAGATTTTTGAAACATGTGGTTTCAAAAAATAAACAGACATCCCAAGCACAAGTTATAACCTTTTCAAGTTCTTGCTAATTATGGTGCATCACTATATTTTTGAAATCTTGAGTCTTTCGAGATTATAACTTTATCAAAAATCCCAATTTTTTTAAAATCGTAACTATTTCAAAAATCCTGACGTTTTGAAAATCAAAAGTTTTTCAGAAATCCCAACTTTTAAAAATTCCTGAATTTTCTGAAATCTCAACTTTATCAAAAATGCCGACTTTTTTAAAAATCCTTACTCTTTTTAAAAAGTGGGACTTTTTCAAATATCTCGACTTATTGAAAAATCCTGAATTTTTCAAAAATCTAGACGTTTTAAAAATCCTAACTTTTACGAAATATTCATTTTTCGCAAAACACCAACTTGTTTGAAAATCTGAACATTTTAAAGTCCAAACATTTTTAAATTACACCTTTTTCAAAAGTTGCGACTTTTTTGAAAATCTCAAGTTTTTTAAAATCTTGACATTTTCAAAAAAATTGACTTTTTGAAAATCCCATGTTTTTCAAAATACAAATTTTTTCAAATCTAACTATTTTAAAGTTTATAGATTGAGGGTTTAGGGCTCAGGGGATTTAGTGTTTATGGTTTAGGTTTTTGGGCTCAAGATTCGGGGTTTAGGGTTTAGGGACTAGGGCTCACGGCTCGGGGTTCATGGTTCGAGGATCATGGTTTAGGGTTTAAGAATTAAAGTTTTAGGGTTTAGGATTTAGGGCTCAGGTTTTAGGGTTTGTGGTTTTAAATTTACGGTTGATGGTTTTACATTTAGGGTTTTTGGCTCATGGTTTATGATTTAGGGTTTAGTATTTAACATTTAGCCTTTAGGAGGTTTGGATTTAAGACTCTAAATTTAGGGTTTAAGAGCAGTTAGAGCTTAAGGTTTAGGGTTTATATGGTATTGGGCTCGAGTTTAGGGTTTAGGGTGCAAGGGCCTGTGGTTTAGTGTTTAGGTATCGGTGTTCTGGTTGAGGATCCATGGCTCTGGGATCAAGAATCGGGTTATGAGTTTAGTGTTTAGGGTTTGTGCTTAAGGCTCACAGTTCAAGGTAAAGTGTTTAGGGATTAGGTTCTACCTGTTTAGGGTTTAGGGTTTAATGCTGGGGTTAGGGGTTTAGGGGTTAGGCTTCATGTCTCAAGGATCGGTGGTTTAGGGTTTATGGTTTAAGGCTTAGGGTTTAGGTTTTACGATTTAGGGATTCGGGGTTATGGGTTTATGGTTTAGGATTTAAGGTTTTGGGCTTAGTGTTTAGGATCTTGCAATTTAGGGTTTAGCGTTTATGATTCAGGTTTCAGGTTTTAGGGTTTAGGGTTTAGGGGTCGTGATTTTGAAAAGTCACGATTTCAAAAATATCTTGATTTTGAAATAGTTAGGATTTAAAAACGTCAAGATTTTCAAAAAGTATGTATTTTAAAAGATTTTCAAAGTGAGAAAGTCACGAGAAAAGTTCACAATTTTTAAAAAGAACTCATGATTTTTTAAAAATTCATAATTTTCAAAAAGTCACGATTTTATAAAAAGTTGGAATTTTGAAAATTTTAAAATGTTAGGATTTTAGAAAAATTATGATATATTTTTTATTGATAAGGCGGGTTGAAGGGACCCGTTCCCTATTTAAAAGCAAGGTCTAAAACCCAAGAAGATAAACAAGAGCAGCTAGGCTAAGCTCCCGAAAAATAGGCCTACAATACTTAACTAGGCAAAAATAGCCAATAGACTGCTATTTCCCAACCTGGGATGGGAAGAAGTCTTCAATATTACCCATTTGACCTTTTTTAATTTTCTTGTTCTTTACTTCATGCCAAATGCCCGTGTCAGATGGAACAATAATCATAAGATCATTGTGATTTCCTGGGACTGCCCTTAAGTCAGGCAAAGACTCCTGATCGAATCTGATTTGTCAGATACGTGTCCTCTTTTCATTCCTCCCATTAACTCCACGTTCTCCTGATTTCCCACTTTTGAAACTTGCTGCTTATGTTCTGTTGTTTTTGTTGTCTGATACTCTGAGCCCCCCTTGAAAGTCGAAGTAGACACCAAATCTGGATTCACACTTCCCCAACCGCTAGGAGTTGTCGAACTTCACTTTTTAGCTCCATTTTTATTTAAAGGACAAGAAGCTTGCAAATGTCCCAGGTTTTTGCAGACTCTGCATCTAAAGGTGGTGTTCTCATAATCCAAAACCTGTGAATACTGAATTTTTCCAAATTTTAATAAAATACGATCTGGTAATCCTTTACTCAGATCAATTTCAACACAGATGCGAGCATACGTGCACAATCTGAGTGAGTTCTATCCAAATCTTCTTTAATAAACTTTCCCAGACAATTACCAATATTATCTAGGGCATACCATAGATGCAAAGGGAGATTTGGAAGCCTTACCCAAATAGGTGTTTTGGTAACTGAATGAGAATTCAGATCAAATTCTGGAAACCAAGGAGTCAAATATAGACCGGCATTACCCCAGAACCACGGTCCTTCAGATAGGCAACGCTGATAATCCTCGGTTTCTTTGAAATGCACAATAAAGAAGCCCCTAGAACAGAGTGAAATTTCACACTTGTTGGTCCAGTTTTCAAATATCCATTTATATAATTCGGTAGAGGAAGGCCAAAGGCCATTGAAGCACCCGATCACGGCATCACGAACCAATGTCTAAAAGTATTCTTCCACCTTGGGGTTTTTGATCTCTAGAGTAGGGATCTCTTTTGCCATGTCGACCAGATATGCATGTTTTCCAGGATATAACCATCTCTAGCTCTAAGGATATCTTTGAACGATGTCGACTTAGAAGCAGCAACAAAAGTTTTGTTTTACCGTGCAGCTCGTGTCTTTTCCTTCCCACCTCTGTCCCGAACGCTTTCCACGACAGATTTGGAAGGATTCATATTAGGGTTAGAAGGGCTCCATTCTTTGTCCTCGTCGCAGATTCCTATAGTGAACTATATTTCCCTAGTCCCGAGGGCCGCAAGGTGACTCCCCACACCGATCAGCTATTGCTCCAGCCATGGATCCAATACCCCCACCAAGTCTCGAGGTCGCTCTCTTGACTTCGCCTGGTCGGAGCTCATCGCTACCATCGCTACTATCCTCTGTTATTTTGAAAGGTCAACCAAAAAAATTAGGATATTAAAAAAGTTTGGATTTTAAAATCTCTTCAGTTTTGTAAATCCCAAGTTATTTGAGAATTGCACCTTTTTAAAAATCTTGCCTTTTTGAAAATCCCAACTTTCTAGAAATTCTTGACATCTTTGAAATCGCGACTTTTTTAAATCCCAATTTTTGTTCGAAATCCCAACCTTTTCATAAACCTGACTTTTTTGAAAATCTCAAATTTTTAAAAACATTAAAAAATTTTAAATTAGGTTTTTGTAGAATTATGAAATAATATCTTTTCTAAATTGCAAATTATTCAAAATACTAATTTTTTTAAATTCACAATTTTTCAGAAAATTATGACTTTTGAAAAATCAGAACATATTCAAAAATCTATAATTTCTAGAAAATCGCTAATTATTCAAACTCCCGACTTTTTAAAAAATGTTTGATATTTTAAAATAGTTGATATTTTTACAACATCTGGTTTAAAAAAAAACTGACTCAAATGGACAACCGAGCACAAGTTATGACCTTTTCAAATTCCTGCTAATTTTGGTGAATCACTACATTTCAAAATCTTCATTTTTTTGAGATTATAACTTCTTCAAAAATTCAAATGTTTTTGAAAAATAGAACTATTTTAAAAATAACGACGTTTTCAGTAAATCAAAACTTTTTCAAAACTTCTTGAATTTTCTAAAATCTCAACTTTATCAAAAATGCCGACTTTTTTGAAATTCCTTACTTTTTTTAAAATGTCACGTTTTTCAAAAACTTGACTCTTCAAAAATGTAAAAAGCCCAACTCTTTCAAAAATCCCAGCTTATCAAAAATATTGACTTTTTCAAAATATTTATTTTTCGAAAACCCCAACTTGTTTGAAAATCTGAACATTTTCAAAGTCCCAATATTTTTAAAATCTTGATGTTTTCAAAAATAACAATTTTGTTTAAAATTGTAACTTTAAATCGTAAAAATAAACTGTAAACCCCAAACCTTAAACAATAAACCTTGATCCCTTAGCCATGAACTATAAACCCTAAACCCTACACAATGAACCCTAAAAGCCTTAGGCCTAACCCTAAACCCTAAAACCTATACCTTGAACCCTCAACAATGAACACTTAGACCTAAACCCTAAACCCTGACCCCTACACCCTAAAACCTAAACTATTAGCCCTATAACATATAAATCATAAACCTTAAGCTCTAATTACTCCTAAACCCAACATTCTGAGTATTAAACCCTAAATTCTAAATCCTAAATACTAAACCCTCAATCGTAAACCATGAGCCCTAAACCCTAAATGTAAAACCCTCAACCATAAACCTTGAACCCCAAACCCTAAAACCTGAGCCCTAAATCCTAACCCTAAAAACATAATTCTTAAACCTTAAACCATGATACCGAAATCTTGAACCTGAACCCTAAACCATTAACCTTGAACCATGCCCTAATCCCTAAACCCTAAACACTAAACCTTAACCCTGAATCCTAAAACCATAAACCTAAACCCTAAACATTAAATCCCATGAGTCATAAACCTTCAACCTAGAAACCTTAAAATAGTTAGATTGGGAAAAATTTGGTCTTTTGAAAAACTTGCGATTTTCAAAAAGTCAAGATTTTTGAAAATTTAGGATTTGCAAAAAAGTCACGACTTTTGAAAAAGTTTTAATTTTAAACAAAGTTGTTATTTTTGAAAACATCAAGATTTAAAAAATGTTGGGACTGTTCAGATTTTCAAACTAGTTAGGGTTTTCAAAAAATGAATATTTCGAAAAAGTTAGGATTTTTGAAAGAGTTGGGCTTTTGCATTTTTGAAGAGTTTAGATTTTTGAAAAAGTCAAGATTTTTGAAAAAACAAGATTTTAAAATTTTTGAGATTTTCGAAAAAGTCGCGATTTTGAAAAGTGAAGATTTATCAAAAAGTCGTGATTTTTAAAAAGTCGGGATTTTTAAAAAAGTCAAGAATTTGAAAATGTTGGGATTTTTAAAACGTCAAAATTTTTGAAAAAGTTGAGATTTTAAAAAAGTCAATATATTCGAAAAAGTACCAATTTTTAATATTTGTGATTTTCCAAAAATATAATTTTTTAAAAAGTAAGGATTTTCTAAAAAGTCAACATTTTTGATAAAGTTGAGATTTTAGAAAATTTAGGAATTTTTAAAAAGTTGGGATTTTGAAAAAGTTTAGATTTTAAAAAACGTCTTGATTTTTGAAATAGTTGGGATTTTCAAAAATGTTATAATCTCGAAAGAGTCAAGATTTCGAAAATGTAGTGATGCATAAAAATTTGGAAGAACTTGAAAAATATCATAACTTGTACTATGGGTGTCCCTTTTTTTTAAACCACTTGTTTAAAAAATCTCAAATTTTTAAAAACTTTGTGGATTTCAAAATTTTTAGGATTTTAAAGAATTTGCAATTTTAGAAAAAGATAGAATTTCATAATTCTTAAAAAGTTTGAATTTAAAAAATTTAGGGTTTTTGAAAAAGTTGAGATTTTCAAAAAAGAAACGATTATGAAAAGGTTGGCATTTCGAAAAAGATTGGGATTTCAAAAAATTCGTAATTTGGAAAAAGTTAAGAATTTTGAGTAACTTGGGATTTAAAAAAAGACAAGATTTTGAAAAAGGTGCAATTTTCAAATAAGTGAGGAATTACAAAAATGAAGAGATTTTTAAATCCCAACTATTTTGAATATCCTATATTTTTATGAAAATCCTAACACTTTCAAAATCTTTACTTTTTCAAAATTCAAACTTTTGTAAAATCATGAATTTTTCAAAAATTACAATTTTTTAAAAACCTTGAGTTTTTTTAAAAATTGTGAACTTTTTAAATTCATGACTTTATCACTTTCAAAATCTTTGAAAATATAGACTTTTTGAAAATCATGAATTTTTCAAAATCCTAACTGTTTCAAAATTAGGATATTTTTGAAATCGTCACTTTTTCAAAATTGCGACCCCTAAACCCTAAACCCTAAACTTGAAACTTGTGTTGTCAATGCTAAACCCTTAACCCCAACATCATAAACACTAAGCCCAAAACCCTAAATCCTAAACCATAAACCATAAACCATAAACAATTAACACAAATTCCTAAACCTCGGCCATAAACCATAAACCCAAATCCCTAAATCATAAAACCTTAAACCATAAACCCTAAACCATGAAGCCTAAACCTGAAACCTAAACCCCTAAACCCTTAACCCTAAACACTAAATCTTAAGCTAGAGACCTAAACCCTAAACCCTAAACTCATAACCTTGAACCTCGAACCCTAAGCCATGGACCCTCAACCATGAACACTGATACCTAAACCCTAAACCCTGACTCCCTACGCCCTAAACCCTAAACTATGAGCACTATACCCTATAAACCCTAAACGTTGATCTCTAATTGCTCTTAAACCCTAAATTCATTACCTTGAACCTCAAACCCCAAATCCCTAAACCATGAACACTGAGACCTAAACCCTAAACTCTGAGCCCTATACCCTATAAACCCTAAACCTTAAGCTCTAATTGCTCATAAACCCTAAATTCTAAGTCTTAAACCCTAAAACCCTAAATGCTAAATCCTAAATACTAAACCCTTAATTGTAAACCATGAGCCCTAAACCCTAAATGCAAAACACTCAACCATAAACCTTGAACCCTAAACATAAAACATGAGCCCTAAATCCTAACCCTAAACTCTAAAATCTAATACTTAAACCCTAAACCTTGATCCCGAACCCGAATCCAAACGTTGAGCCATGAGCCCTAATCTCTAAACCCTAAACACTAAACCCAAAACCTCGAATCCTAAGCCCAAAACCTAAACCCTAAACCCTAAACACTAAATCTCTTGAGCCCTAAACCCTTAACCTAGAAACCTTAAAATAGTTAGATTTGGAAAAAAAAGTATTTTGAAAAACTTGGGATTTTAAAATTGAAGATTTTGAAAAAGTCAGGATTTTCAAAAATTTGAGATTTTCAAAAAGTCACGACTTTTGAAAAAGTTGCAATTTTTAACAAAGTTGTTTGAAAACATCAAGATTTAAAAAGTTGGGACGTTGAAAATGTTCAACTTTTCAAACAACTAGGGCTTTTGAAAAATGAATATTTCCTAAAATTCAAGATTTTTGAAAACTTGGGATTTTTGAAGGAGTTGGGCTTTTCGCATTTTAGAAGAGTCAAAATTTTGAAGAGTTTGCATTTTCCAAAATTTCAGTATTTTTGAAAAAACTGGCTTTTTAAGAAAAGTTGGGAATTTTGAAAACATGATATTTTTAAAAAATTGATAATTTTGAAAAAGTTAAAATTTTCGAAAAATTCAAATTTTTGAAAAGTCAGGATTTAAATAAAAAGTCAAGATTTTAGAAAATGTTGGGATTTTTAAAATGTCAAGATTTTTGAAAAAGTAAGGATTTTTAATAAGTCAGGATATTCAAAAAAGTCCCAATTTTTAATATTTGTGATTTTTGAAAAAATTAAATTTTTAAAAGTAAGGATTTTCAAAAAAGTTGGCATTTTTGATAAAGTTGAGATTTTAGAAAATTCAATTTTTATTTTAAAAGTTGGTTATTTCTGAAAAGGTTTTGATTTTTGAAAACGTCATGATTTTGAAATAGTTGTGATTTTTAAAATGTTGGGATTTTCAAAAAAATTTATAATCTAAAAAGAGTTAAGATTTCAAAAATGTAGTGATGCACCAAAATTAGCAGGAACTTGAAAAGAACATAAATTTTTTCTTAGGTGTCCGTTTGAGTCTGTATTTTCAAAAACACATGTTTCAAAAAAAAAGTTGAAAGTTTAAATAATTTAGATTTTCTAGAAAATTTGGATTTCTGAATATGTCATGATTTTTTAAAAAGTCATTATTTTTGAAAAAGTTTGTGAATTTTAAAAAGTCATTATTTTTGAAAAAGTTTGTGAATTTCAAAATTTTTAGGGTTTTTGAAAAAGTTGAGATTTTCAAAAAAGTTAGGATTATGAAAAGGTTTGGATTTCAAACAAAAATTGAGATTTTAAAAAAGTCGTGATTTGAAAAACCTAAGAATTTTGAGAAAGTTGGGATTTTCAAAAAGACAAGATTTTGAAAAAAGGTGCAATTTTCAAATAAGTCAAGAATTACAAAATTGAAGAGATTTTTAAATCCCAACTGTTTTGAATATCCATTTTTTAAAATCCTAACATTTTCAAAATCTTTACTTTTTCAAAATTCCAACTTTTTATAAAATCTTTTAAAATACAAACCTTTTGAAAATTATGACTTTTTTGAAATCCTAAGTGTTTCAAAATCAATATATTTTTGAAATCATGAATTTTTCAAATTAAACCCCTAAACCCATAACACTAAAACTTGAAAGCTGAGTCGTAAACTTAAAACCCTAAACCCCAACATCCTAATCACTAAGAGCAAAACCCTACATCCTAAACCTTAACACATAATAAACCCTTAACACTGAATTCTAAACCCTAAACTCAGCCATAAACCATAAACCAAAATCCCTAAATAGTAAAAGCTAAACTCTAAACCCCAAAATTTAACCCATAAACCCTAAACCCTTATCCTTGAGCCATGAAGCCTAAACCCTAAACCCTAAACCCTAAACATTAAAAAGTGAACTCTAAAGCAATATGCCTAAACCTAAATCCTAAACCCTCTATGCCTTGAACCGTGAGCCCTGGTAGAAACCAAAACTCTAAACTCATAACCCCAAACCTTGATTCCTTAGCCATGGACCATAAAAACCCCTAACCGCTACGCTCTAAACCCTAAAATGTGATCCCTATACCCTATTTTTAAATCCCTCAATCATAAACCTTAAACCAAAAACATTAAAACCTTTGGCCTAAATCCTAACCCTAAAACCTAATTCTTAAACCTTGAACCCCGAACCCTAAACTCCAAACCCTGACCCCGAGCCCTAATCCCTAAACCCTAAATAGTAAACCCTAAACACTAAATCCCTTGAGCCCTAAACCCTCAACCTAGAAACCTTAATATGGTTATATTTAGAAGAAGGTGGTATTTTTAAAAACTTGGGATTTTCAAAAACTTGAGATTTTAAAATAAGTTACAATTTTGAAAAAAATGTTGGGACTTTGAAAATGTTTGAATTTTCGATCAAGTTTGGGTTTTTGAAATGTTTTTTTTAAAAAGTTGGGATTTTTGAAAGAGTTGGGCTTTACGCATTTTTGAAGAGTAGGGATTTTTGAAGAGTCTAGATTTTGAAAAATTCAAGATTTTTGAAAAACTTGACATTTTCAAAAAAGTTAGGATTTTGGAAAAGACGAGATTTTAAAAATTTGAGAATTTACAAAAAGTCATGATTTTGTAAAAGTGAAGATTTTGAAAAAGTTAGGATTTTTAAAATGTCAGGATTTTTAACGCGTCAAGATTTTTGAATAAGTAAGGATATTAGAAAAAGCTCCTATTTTTAATAATTGTGATATTTTTAAAAATATAATTTTTTAAAAATACAGATTTTAAAAAAGTAGAAATTTTAGAAAATTCAAGAATTTTTAAAAACCTGGGATTTCTGAAAAAGTTTTGATTTTCGAAAACATCGCGACTTTTGAAATAGTTGTGGAAACTTGAAAAGGTCATAACTTGTGCTCCAGGTGTTCGTTTGAATCCGTTTTTTTCAAATCACATGTTTCAAAATATCAAATTTTTTAAACTATAAGGATTTTTAAAAAAAAGTTGGGAGTTTGAATAATTTAAATTTTTCCAAAAATTATGGATTTTTGAATATATCAGTATTTTTCAAAAAATTCACTATTTTCAGAAAAGTTTTGAATTTTATAAAAAGATAGAATTTTATAATTTCAAAAAAATTGTGGTTCTTAAAAAATTTGAGATTTTTAAATAATTTAGGATTATGAAAAGGTTGGGATTTTGCATAAAAATCGGGATTTCAAAAAAGCCGTGATTTGAAAAAAGCCAAGAATTTTGAGAAAGTTGGGATTTTCATAAAAGAATTTTTTTAAAAAAAGGTGCAATTTTCAAATAAGTCCAAAATTACAAAAGTGAAGAGATTTTTAAATCCCAACTATTTTGAATATGATAATTTTTCTAAAAATCCTAACATTTTTAAAATCTTTACTTTTTCAAAATTCTAAATTTTTATAAAATCGTGACTTTTTCAAAAATTACAAATTTTTAAAAAATCACAAGTTTTTTAAAATTGTGAACTTTTTAAATTCATGACTTTATCACTTTCAAAATATTTTAAAATACAGACTTTTTCGAAAATCGTGACTTTTTCAAAATCCTAACTGTTTCAAAATCAGGATATTTTTGAAATCGTGACTTTTCAAAATCACAACCCCTATACCCTAAAACCAGAAACCCGAGTCATCAACGCTAAACCCTAAACCTAGATATCCTGAAAGACTAAGCCAAAATCCTAAATCCTAAACCATAAACCATAAAGCCTTAACACTAAATCCTAAACCCTAAACCCTCAGCCATAAACCATAAACCCAAATCCCTAAATAATAAAACCTAAACTGTAAACCCTAAACCTTAAACAATAAACCCTAAACCTAAACAATATACCCTAAAAAGTGAACCCTAAAGTGTTAGGCCTAACCCTAAACCCTATACCTTGAACTGTGAGCCCTAAGACAAAACCCTAAACCCTAAATCTTTAGCTAGAGACCTAAACCCTAAACCCTAAACTCATAAACCAAAACTTGAACCCTAACCCATGGACCCTCAACTATGAACACGATACCTAAACCCTAAACCTTGACCCTGTGCCCTAAACCCTAAACTTAGAGCCCTATACCCGATAAACATTAAAAATTAAGCTCTAATTGCTCCTAAATCCTAAATCCTGAGTTTTAAACCTTAAAACCCTAAATGCAAAATCCTAAATACTAAACCCTCAATCATAAACCATGAGCCCTAAACCCTAAATGTAAAACCTCAATCATAAACCATGAGCCCTAAACCCTAAATATAAAACCCTCAACCATAGACCTAGAACCCCAAACCCTAAAACCTAAGCCCTAAGCCCTAAACCCTCAACCGCAAAACCCTAAATCTTGATCCCCAAACCCTTAACATAAACACTAAACCATGAACCTCGAACCCTATGCCCCGAGCCCTAAACCCTAAATCTTAAGCCCAAAAACCTAAACCCTAAACACTAAATCCCCTAATCCCTAACCCTCAACCTAGAAAATTTAAAATAGTTAGATTTGGAAAAAAGTTGGTATTTTGAAAAACATGGGATTTTAAAAATCAAGATTTTCAAAAAAGTTAGGATTTTCAAAAACTTTGAGATTTTTGGAAAAAATTACAATTTTACAAAATGTTGGGACTTTGAAAATTGCAAGTAAGTTGGGGTTTTTAAAAATGAAAATTTTCAAAAAGTTAGGATTTTTGAAAAGTTGGAATTTTCAAAGAGTGGGGATTTTGCAAGAGCAAACATTTTTGAAAAACTCAACATTTTGAAATAAGTTAGGATTTTTGAAAAGACGAGATTTTAAAAATTTGAGATTTTCAAAAAAGTCTTGATTTTGTAAAAGTGAGTATTTATGAAAAAGTTAGATTTCTACAAATTTAGGATTTTCAAAAAGTCAAGATTTTGGAAAATGTTTGGATTTTTAAAATGTTAAGATATTTGAAAAAGTCATGATTTTTGAATAAGTCGGGATATTTGAAAAAAGTCCCATTTTTTAATATTTATGATGTTCGAAAAAAAAATTTATTAGATTGGTAAACATAGATTTTGATTGGATCGAGAACCCTATACAAATGAAAGATGAAGCAATCAAAGCCCAAGAGAGAAACAACAATAAACAAGAGCCCATGGCCAAAAAAGAAACAAAACGACACTCCAAACCTCGGGATCGTGGAAACACCAAAAAGGAACACAAGGTATGATGGTCAAAGCAACTTGGCCAACCGGACCACGGATCAACTTCCAAAATCTTGAGAGGCACATCTTGAGAGGCGTAGTTCCATCTTTTCCCCTTTTTTATAGTTCACCATCTTCTATCCTTTCCCCAATTAGGATCCACATTCTCATCCAGGTTAATAGGAAGACTAATTTCAAGAGATGCAACGTTTAAATCAGGGTCACACAAGGATACAAGCGATGACAAAGCTGCAACCCCCTTATCAGCTACATGTGGTTCATTAACAAGTAAAATGGGAAGAGTGACATTCGCACTCAGATTTTTCACATTCCTTTTTTCCAATACCTTATCCTTCTCCTTTCCCAAATTACCAATGTCACTATCTAAAACATTTGAAGCATCATTGTCCTCCTCAGCCTCAACTGTCAAATTTTTTGGATTAAAATCCTTCCACCACGATACCTGCCCTTTAATCTACTTCTTCATAATGTGACATTCAGCAGCAAGATGTCCAAGGGTGAAACATGTTCTGCATCTGAAGGGGAGACCTTCATAATCGAGATTTTGAGTCCATATACAATCCCTAACTTTGAGCTCCATTGTGGCTGGGAAATCAACTGTCATGTCCATATCCACTAGAATATGAGCATAAGTAGTATGATCAAAAGATTTTGTCCTAGGATCAACATCGAGGAATTTACCCAAAGCATCTCCCATAGATCTGAAACACTCCTCACTCTAGAAATGCAAAGGTAAATAGGGCATCCTAATCCACACAAGTTTGATAGTAAAGGTTTCAGAAACCGGGTTAAAGTTTGGAAACCAGGGCTTCATCAGAAGATGGTGCGACTAAAAATTCCATATTTTTCCAAAAATATTGTCCTTATTTCAGAGGCAACCTCAAAGACAGCAATGAATATTCCACGAGCAGAGGGATAGATATTAACTTTACCTTCCATGAAGGGCCTCCAATGCTCGGATATCCATTTGTGAAGGGCCGAAAGGCCAGGACAACAACTATTGAATCTACAGATCAGGCCCCATTTTTGATAAAAATCCACAGTTTCTGATACATCCTCACCAAAGGAGACCGATGGAGTTGATTTGGCATAAGCCATGGGTCTAACTGGCTCCTTAACACCAAATTTGGCCGCCTCCAAGAAAGAGGGATTTCCCTTCTGGTACTACTTCTTGAGATGTCTCTGTCCTACACTTTACTCCCTAAAACCCCCAACTAGGGAGGAGACAACCGAACCACCAATCACCGAAGGACGCACGTGAGGGTAACCGCCAAAGGGGGCATCAGACCCACATCCGCCTCCCCATAGGCTTTGCCTGATGAGACATTCAAAATAGTCAACATTTTTATCATGTGTAGATTTTACAAAATTCAGGAAATTTTAAAAAGTTGGGATTTTTGAAAAAGTTTTGATTTTAAAATGTCACGATTTTTGATATATTTGTGATTTTCAAAAAGTTATAATCTCAAAAGAGTTAAGATTTCAAAAATGTATTGATGCGCCAAAATTAGTAGGAACTTGAAAAGGTCATAACTTGTGCTTCGGGTGTCCGTTTGAGTCCATTTTTCTTGAAACCACATATTTCAAAAATCTCAAATTTTTAAAAATATAAGGATTTTCAAAAAAAAGTTGGGAGTTTGAATAATTTAGATTTTCTAGAAATTTTAGATTTTTTAATATGTCATGATTTTTGAAAAAGTTGTTATTTTAAAAAAATTGTGAATTTAAAAAAAATAGGATTTTAAAGAATTTACAATATTAGAAAAAAATTGAATTTCATAATTCTAAAAATGTTTGAATTTAAAATTTTAGGGTTTTTGAAAAAGTTGAGATTTTTTTAAAAGTCAGGAATATGAAAAGGTTGGGATTTTGAACAAAGTTTGGGATTTCAAAAAAGTTGTGATTTTGAAAAAATCCAATAATTTTGAGAAAGTTGGGATTTTCAAAAAGACAAGATTTTGAAAAAGGTGCAATTTTCAAATAATCGGGATATACAAAACTGAAGAGATTTTAAAACCCAATTGTTTTCAATATCCTAATTTTTTTTAAAATCCTAACTTTTTAAAAATCTTTAGTTTTTCAAATTTCCAACTTTTTATAAAATTGTGACTTTTTTGAAAAATATAAATTTTAAAAAAATCATGAGTTTTTTTAAAAATTGTGAAGTTTCTAAATACATGACTTTATCACTTTAAAAATCTTTGAAAACAGAGGGTTTTTTAAAATAATGACTTTTTCAAAATCCTAACTGTTTCAAAAAAATGAGATATTTTTAAAATCATGAATTTTTCTATATCGTGACTCCTAAACCCTAAACCATAAAACCTAAAACCTAATCCTTAAACGCTAAACCCTAATCCCCACATCCTAAACACTAAGCCCAAAACCCTAAATCCTAAACCATAAACCCTTAACACTGAATCCTAAACCCTAAACCCTCAGCCATAAGCCATAAACCATAAACCATAAACCTAAATCCCTTAATTGTAAAACCTAAACTCTAAACCCCAAACCTTAACCCCTATGACTAAACCCTAAACTCTTAGCCCTATACCCTATAAACCCTAAATTCCTAAATGCTAAAATCCTAAGTAGTAAACCATGAATCATAAACCATGAGCCCTAAACCCAAAATGCAAAACCCTCAATCGTAAACGCATAAACCCGAACCCAAAACCCTAAAACCCAACCCTTTATAACCCTAAACCCTAAAAGCTAATTCTTAAACCCCGATCCCTAAACCCTAAACACTAAACCTTTAACCCTTAATCCTTAGCCCAAAAACCTAAACCCTAAACACTGAATCCCTTGAGCCCTAAACCCTTAACCTAGAAACATTAAAATAGTTAGATTCTGAAAAAGTTGGTATTTTGAAAAACTTGGGATTTTCAAAAAATCAAGATTTTTGAAAAAGTCAGGATTTTAAAAAACTTGAGTTTTTCAAAAAATCACTGACTTTTTCAAAAGTTGAAATTTTAAACAAATATGTTATTTTTTGAAACATCATATTTTAAAACTGTCGGGACTTTGAAAATGTTCAAAATTTTCAAACAAGTTGCGGTTTTCGTACAATGAATATTTCCAAAAAGTTAGGATTTTTTAAAAGTTGGGAATTTTGAAAGAGTTGGGCTTTTCACATTTTGAAGAGTGAGGATTTTTAAAGAGTGGTTTTTTTAAATGTCAATATCTTAAAAAATCTTGACATTTTCAAAAAGTTGGGATTTTTTAAAAAACTAGATTTTTAAAAATTTGAGATTTTCCAAAACTCGTGATTTTGTAAAAGTGAAGATTTTTGAAAAATTCAAGATTTTGAAAAGTTAGGATTTTCAAAAAAGTCAAGATTTTTGAAAATGTTGGGATTTTTAAAACGTCAAGGTTTTTTAAAAAGTCAGGATTTTTGAATATGAAGAGATATTGGAAAAAGTCTTGATTTTTAATTAAGTTGGGATTTCTTAAAAAAAATTGATTTTGAAACCATTGTGATTATTTAAATAGTTGCAATTAGTTAAATAGTTGTAATTTTCTAAAAATTTAGGATTTTTGAAAAAGTTATAATCTCAAAAGTGTCAAATTTCAAAAATGTAGTGACGTGCCAAAATTAGCAGGAACTTAAAAAGGTCATACATAAATTGTGCTCTGTGTGTGTGTTTGAGTCCATTTTTTTTTAAACCACATGTTTTAAAAATCTCAACTTTTTTAAAATATCAGGATTTTAAAAGAAAAGTTGGGAGTATATACATAATTTAGATATGCAGAAACTATGGATTTTTTAATATGTGATGATTTTTAAAAAATTCATTATATTTCCAAAAAGTTGTGAATTTTAAAAAAATAGTATTTTAAAGAATTTGCAATTTTAGAAAAAGAAAGAATTTGATCATTGTAAAAAAGTTCAAATTTTAATTTTTTTTTGGGTTTTGAAAAGGTTGATATTTTCAAAAAAGTCAAGATTATGAAAAGGTTGTGATTTCGAAAAAAAAATTGAGATTTCAAAAAATTCACGATTTCGAAAAAGGCAAGAAGTTTTAGTAAGTTAGGATTTTCAAAAACACAAGATTTTGATAAAAGGTGCAATTTCAACTAAGTCAAGAATTACAAAACTAAAGAGATTTTTAAATCCCAACTGTTTTGAAACTATTCATTTTGAAAATCCTAATTTTTAAGTCATGACCCCTAGCTCCTAAAATATGAAACCTGATTAATAAATGCTAAACCCTAAACCCCAACATCCTAAACACTAAGCCCAAAATTCTAAATCCTAAACTATAAACTATAAACCCTTAACATTGAATCCTAATCCTTAAACCCTCAGTAATAAACCATAAACCCAAATCCCTAAATCGTAAAATCTAAACTCTAAACCCCAAACGTTAAACCATAAACCCTAAACCCTGTCCCTAAGTCGTGAAGCCTAAACCTAAACCCTAAACCGTAAATAGTGAACCCTAAAGCATTAAGCCTAAACCCTAAACCCTGTACCTTCAATTGTGAGACCCAAGCCAAAACCTTAAATACTAAATCTTTAGCTAGAGACCTAAACCCTAAACCCTAAACTTGTAACCACGAACCTCAAACCCCGAGCCATGAACACTGAAACCTAAACCCTAGATTTTGAGTCTTAAAACATAAAACACTAATTGCTAAATCCTAAATACTAAACCCTCAATCGTAAACCACGAGCCCTAAACCCTAAACCTTGATCCTTGACCCCCGAACCCCAAACCCTTAGCCCCGTGAGCCCTAATCCCTAAACCTTAAACACTAAATGACCCAAAAAACCCTAAACCCCTAAACCCGAGCTCAAAACCTAAACCCTATACACTAAATCCCCGAGACCAAAACCCTCCACCTAGAAACCTTAAAATAGTTAGATTGTGAAAAAGTTGGTATTTTGAAAAACTTGGGATTTTAAAAAGGTCAAGAATTTTGAAAAAGTCAGAATTTTAAAAAACTTTAGATTTTCAAAAAAGTCAAGACTTTTGAAAAAGTTGCAATTTTAAACAAAGTGATTTTTTTAAACATCAAGATTTAAAAAATGTTGGGACTTTGAAAATGTTCAAATTTTCAAACAAATTGGAGTTTTTGAAAAATAAATATTTCGAAAAAGTTGGGATTTGCGAAAGAGTTGGGTTTTTCAGATTTTTTAAGAGTCTTGATTTTCAAAAAAAGTCAAGATTTTAGAAAAGATAGGATTTTAAAAAAATTGGCATTTTCCAAAAAGTCATGATTTTATAAAAGTGAAGATTTTCGAAAAAAATCAGGATTTTTGAAAAGTCAGGATTTTAAAAAAAAAAATCACGATTTTGGAAAATGTTGAAATTTTAAAAATGACAAGATTTTTGAAAAGGTCAAGTATTTTTGAATAAGTCAGGATATTAAAAAGTACTGATTTTTAGTATTTCTGATTTTGAAAAAATATAATTTTTTTAAATTAAGGACTTTCAAAAAAGTTAGAATTTTTCAATTTACAAAATTCAGATATTTTTAAAAATTAGGATTTTTTAATTAGTTACGATTTTGAAAAAGTTATATCCTCAAAAGTGTCAAGATTTCAAAAATGTAGTGATGAGCCAAAATTACAAGGAACTTGAAAATGTCATAACTTACTCTCTAGTTGTCCATTTCAGTTCAGTTTTCAAAACTACATGTTTCAAACATCTCAACTTTTTTAGAGATTTTTAAATCCCAACTATTTTTAATATCCTAGTTTTTTTGAAAATCCTAACATCAAAAAAAAATGTTTACTTTTTCTAAACTCCAACTTTTTATAAAATCATGATTTTTTTGAAAATTACAAGTTATTAAAAAATCATGAGTTTTTAAAAAAATTTAAAATTTTAATTTCTTTACTTTATCACTTTCAAAATCTTTTAAAATAAAGACTTTTTGAAATCCTAACTGTTTCAAAATTGGGATATTTTGAAATCGTGACTTTTCAAAATCGCGACCCGTAAACCTTAAACCCTAAAACCTCGAGACCTGAGTCAAAATAAATGCTAAACCCTAAACCCCAACATCCTAAACACTTAGCCCAAAATCCTAAATCTTAAACCATAAACCATAAACCCTTAACACTGAATCCTAAACCCTCAGCCATAAACCATAAACCCAAATCCCTAAATCAAAAAACCTAAACTCTAAACCCAAAACCTAAATCCATAAACCCTAAACCTTGATCCCTGAACCATGATGCATAAACCCTAAATTCAGAGTTTTAAACCCTAAGACCCTAAATACTAAATCCTAAATACTAAACCCCTAATCGTAAAACCATGAGTCCTTAACCCTAAGTGCTAAACCTCAACCATAAACCTCGAACACCAAACCCTAAAACCCAAGCCCTAAATCCTAACCTTAAACCATAATCCTTAAACCCCAAAACCTAATTCTTAAACACTAAGTCCTAATCCCTAAAGCCTAAACACTAAACCCCAAATCTTGAGCTCAAAAACCTAAACACTAAATCCCTTGAGCCATAAACCCTCAACCTAGAAACCTTAAAATAGTTAAATTTGAGATTTTCAAAAAAGTTAAAAACTTTTTGAAAATGTTGCAACTTTAAATAAAGTTGTTATTTTTGAAAACATCAAGATTTAAAAAATGTTAGGACTTTGAAAATGTTCAAATTTTCAAACAAGTTGGGGTTTTAAAAAAATGAATATTTAAAAAAAGTTAGGATTTTTGAAAGAGTTGGGCTTTTCACATTTTTGAAGAGTGGGATTTTAAAAAGTCAAGATTTTTGAAAAAAATCAAAAATTTGAAAAATATAGGATTTTTGAAAATACGTGATTTTAAAAAATGTGAAGCTTTTCGAAAAAGTCAGGATTTTTAAAAAGTAAAGATTTTAGAAAATAATGGAATTTTTAAAATGTCAAGATTTTTGAAAAATTATATATTTTTGGATAAGTCAGATATTCGAAAAAGTCCCAATTTTTATTATTTGTGATTTTTAAAATATAATTATTTTAAAAAGTAAGGATTTTCAAAAAAAGTTGGAATTTTTAATGAAGTTGTGATTTTAGAAAATCTAGGAAATTTTTAAAAGTTTGGATTTCTGAAAAAAATGATTTTAAAAACATCACGATTTTTTAAAAAGTTAGGATTTTCAAAAAGGTTATAATCTCAAAAGAATCAACATTTTAAAAATCTAGTTATGCGTTAAAATTAGTAGGAACTTGAAAAGGTCATAACTTGTGCTCCAAGTGTCTGTTTGAGTCCATTTTTTTAAAACATGTTTAAAAAATCTCACCATTTTCAAAATATTAGGATTTTCAAAAAAATCAGGAGTTTAAATAATATAGATTTTATAGAAATTCTTGAAATTTTAAAAATGCCATGATTTTTGGAAAAGTCATTATTTTCCAAAAAAGTTGTGAATTTCAAAAAAATTAAGATTTTAAAGAATTTGCAATTTTAGAAAAAGATAGAATTTCATAATTCTAAAAAAGTTTAAATTTAAAAAAAAAAGGTTTTTGAATAAGTTGAGATTTCGAAAAAAATTGGGATTTCAAAAATTTGTGATTTGAAAATTGAAGAATTTTTAGAAAGTTAAGATTTTGAAAAAAGGTACAATTTTCAAATAAGTTGGGAATTACAAAACAGAAGAGATTTTTAAATTCCAACTATTTTGAATATCCTTTTTAAAAAATCTTAGCATTTTCAAAATCTTTACTTTTTCAAAATCCCAATTTTTATAAAATCATTTTGACTTTTTTAAAATTACTAATTTTAAAAAAAATCATGATTTTTTAAAAATTGTGAACTTTTTAAATTCATAACTTTATCACTTTCAAAATCTTTGAAAATACCGACTTTTTGAAAATTATGACTTTTTCAAAATCCTAACTGTTTCAAAATCGAGATATTTTTGAAATCGTGACTTTTTCAAAATTGTGACCCCTAAACCCTAAATCCTAAAACCTGAAACTTAAGTCATAAACGTTAAACCCTAAACCCCAAAATCCTAATCACTAAGCCCAAAACCTTAAAATCTAAACCATTAACCACAAAGCCTTAACATTGAATCCTAAACCCTAAACACTCAGCCATAAATCATAAACCCAAATCCATATATTGTAAATCCTAAACTTTTAACCTAAACCCTAATTCCTATGTCATGAAGCCTAAACGCTAAACCCCTAACCCCGAGCCTTAAAGCCTCAACCCTAAACCCTAAATAATGAACCCTAAAGCATTATTCTTAGTGCTAAACCCTAAAACCTATACCTTGAACTGTGAGACCTAAGCCAACACCCTAAACCCTAAATCTTATCTAGGACCTAAAGCCTAAACCCTACCTAAACTCTTAACCCTGAACTTGAACCCCGAGCCATGGATCCTAAATGATGAACACCGAGAACTAAACACTAAACCCTGATCCCTAGAAAAGCCTAAAATTTGAACCCTACCCTATAAACCCTAAATCTTAAGCTCTAAATTGATCATAAAATCTAAATTCCTAGTCTTAAACCCTAAACCATAAATGCTAAATCCTAATATTAAACCCTAAATCCCAAATGCTTTTAATATCCTATTTTTTAAAATCATAAAATTTTAAAAAACTTTATTTTTCATAATTTCAACTTTTTATAAAATCACGACATTTTTGAAAATCATGAATTTTAAAAATGAATGAGTTTTTTTAAATTATAAACTTTTTAAATTCATGACTTTATCACTTTTAAAATATTTAAAAATATAGACTTTTATAATATCATGACCTTTTTCAAAATTCTAACTATTTTAAAATCGAGATATTTTTGAAATCATGACTTTTTCAAATGCGACCCCTTAAACCTTAAACCCCTAAAACCTAAAACATGAATCATAAATGCTAAACCCTTAACACTGAATCCTAAACCCTAAACCCTTATCCCTAAGCCATGAAGTCTAAACCAGAAATCCCTAACCCTAAAGTCTTAAACCCTATACCTTGAACAGTCAACCAAGAACAATGAGACCTAAACCCTAAACCCTGACCCCTAGGTCCTAAACCCTAAACCTTAAGCTCTAATTGCTCCTAAACCCTACATTCTAAGTCTTAAACCCAAAAACCCTAAATTCTAAATTCTAAATCCTAAATAGTAAACCCTCAATTGTATATAAATCATGAGCCCTAAACCCTAAATGGAAAACCCTCAACCATAAACCTCAAACCCAAACCCTTAAACCTGAGCCATAAATCTTAACCCTAAAACCATAAACCCCAAAACCCTAAACCCTAAAACCTAATTCTTAAACCCTAAACCACGATACCCAAACCTTGAGCCCTAATTTCCCTAAACCCTAAACCTTAACCTTGAATCCTAAACCCAATAAACCTAAACTTTCAACCTAGAAACCTTAAAATAATTAGATTTGGAAAAAGTTGTTATTTTGAAAAACTTGGGATTTTTAAAAAGTCAAGATTTTTGGTAAGTTGAAATTTTAAAAAAACTTGAGATTTTCTAAAAAGTCATGAACTTTTGTAAAGTTGTTATTTTTGAAAATATCAAGATTTAAAATATTGGGACTTTGAAAATGTTAAGATTTTCAAACAAGTTAGGGTTTTCAAAAAATGAATATTTTGAAAAAGTCATGATTTTTGAAAAGTTGGGATTTTGAAAGAGTTGGGATTTTAACATTTTTGAAGAATCAAGATTTTTGTAAAAGTCAAGATTTTTTTTTAAATTTAGGATTTTTGAAAAAGAGGATTTTAAATTTTTGAGATTTTCAAAAAGTCGTGATTTTTTTGTAATAGTGAAAATTTTAATCAAAAAAAAGTCATGATTTTCAAAAAAGTAAGAATTTTGAAAAAGTCAAGATTTTAGAAAATGTTGGGATTTTAAAATGTCAAGATTTTTAATATTTCATGATTTTAAAAAAGCACCAATTTTTAAAAAGTAAGGATTTAAAAAAATGTCGGTAGTTTTGATAAAGTTGAGATTTTAGAAAATTCAGGAATTTTTAAAAAGTTGGGATTTCTGAAAAAAAGTTTGATTTTCGAAAACATCGCGATTTTGATTTTGAAAAAAGTTGGGATTTTGAAAAAGTTATAATCTCAAAAGAGTCAAGATTTCAAAAATGTAGTGATGCGCACAAAGTTGGAGGAACTTGAAAAATATCATAACTTGTACTCTAGGTGTCCCTTTGATTCCACTTTTTTTAAACCACTTATTTCAAAAATCTCAACTTTTTTAAAATATAAGGATTTAAAAAAAACTCTAGAGTTTGAATAATTTAGATTTTCTAGAAATTCTAGATTTTTTGAAGAATTTGCAAATAAGGATTTTAAAGAATTTGCAATTTTAGACAAAGATCGAAGTTCATAATTCTAAAAAAGTTCAAATTTTAAAATTTTTAGGGTTTTTGAAAATGTTGAGATTTTCAAAAAATAAAGGATTATAAAAATGTTGGGATTTCAAAAAAGTCGTGATTTCGAAAAAGTCAAGAATTTTGAGAAAGTTGGGATTTTAAAAAAAGACAGATTTTGAAAAAGGTGAAATTTTCAAATAAGTCGGGAATTACAAAATTGAAAAGATTTTTAAATCCCAACTATTTTGAATATCTTATTTTTTTTAAAATCCTAACATTTTAAAAATCTTTACTTTTTTAAAATTCCAACTTTTTATAAAATCTTGACTTTTTCAAAAATTACTTAATTTTTAAAAATTAGATTTTTTAAAAATTGTGAACGTTTTAAATTCATGAATTTATCACTTTAAAAATCTTTGAAAATATAGACTTTTTTAAAATCACGAATTTTTCAAAATCGAGATATTTTTTAAATCTTTACTACTTTTCAAAATCGTGACCCTAAACACTAAACCCTAAAATCAAAAACTTGAGTCCTAAATGCTAAACCCTAAAATCCTAAACCATAAACCCCAATCCCTAAATCGTAAAAACTAAACTCTAAACCCCAAACCTTAAACCATGATCCCTAAGCCATGAAGCCTAAATCCCTAAATCCTAAGCCTTAAACCCTCAACCCTAAATAGTGAACCCTAAAGCCTTAGGCCTAACACTAAACCCTATACCTTGAACCATGAGCCCTAAGCCAAAACCCTTAAACACTAAATCTTAAGATAGAGTCCTAAATCGTAACCCTAAAATCATAACCTTGAACCTCGAACCCTGAGCCATGAACCCTCAACCATAAACACTGAGACCTAAACTTTGACCCCCTATGCCCTAAATCCTAAACCTTAAGCTCTAATGCTACTAAACCCTAAACTCATTACTCCAAACCTCAAACCAGTCAGAAACCAGAATCCCTAAACCATGAACACCGAGACCTAAACCCTAATTCTGACCCCTACGCCCTAAACCTTATAAACCCTAAATGCAAAACCTCAAAACCGTAAATCATAAACCTCAAACCCCAAACCTTAAAACCTTAACCATAAATCCTATCCCTAAACCCTAAACCCAAAACCCAAAACCTTAAATCCCCGAGCTCCGATCCCTAATCCCTAAACACTAAACCTAAAACCCCGAATCCTAAATTTAAAAAAAACCTAAACACTAAATCCCTTGAACCCTAAACCTAAAACCTTAAATGGTTAGATTTAAAAAAAAACTTGAGATTTTCAAAAAAGTCACAACTTTTGAAAAAGTTGTAATTTTAAAAAAGTTATTATTTTTGAAAATATCAAGATTTAAAATGTTGGGACTTTGAAAATGTTCAAATTTTCAAACAAGTTGGGGTTTTGAAAAATGAATATTTCAAAAATTCAAGATTTTTGAGAAGTTGGGATTTTTGAAAGAGTTGGGCTTTTTAATATTTTAGAAGAGTCAAATTTTTGAAGTTTCAATTTTTAAAAAGTCAAGATTTTTGAAAAACTTGACATTTTAAAAAAAGTTAGGATTTTTGAAAAGATGATATTTTAAAAAAAAATAGATTTTCCAAAAAGTCGAAATTTTGAAAAGTCAGGATTTTCTAAAAAGTGAAGCTTTTGGAAAATTTTGAGATTTTTAAAATGTCAATATTTTTGAAAAAGTCATGAGTTTGAATAAGTCAGGAATATTTTAAAAAAGCCCTGATATTTTATATTTGTTATTTTCAAAAAAATATATATTTTTAAAAAGTAAGGATTTTAAAAAAGTTGTCATTTTATAAGATTGAGATTTTAGAAAATTTAGAAATTTTTAAAAAGTTGGGATTTTGAAAAGTTTTGATTTTTGAAAATGTCTCGATTTTTGAAATAGTTATGATTTTTGAAAAAGTTATAATCTAAAAAGAGTCAAGAGTTTGAAAATGTAGTGATGCGTCAAAATTAGCATGAACTTGAAAAGAACATAAGTTGTGCCATGGAGTCCATTTGAGTCCATTTTTTGAAACCATGTTTTAAAAAATCTCAACTTTTTAAAAATGTTTCAAAAAAAAAGTCAAGAGTTTGAATAATTTAGATTTTCTATAAATTCTTTATTTTTGAATATGTCATGATTTTTGAAAAAGTCATTATTTTCCAAAAAGTTTGTGAATTTCAAAAAAGATAGAATTTCACATTTTAGAAAAAAAAATTCTAAATTTTAAATTTTTTAGGATTTTTGAAAAAGTTGAGATTTTAAAAAATTCAGGATTATGAAAAGGTTGAGATTTCAAAAAAGTCGTGATTTTGAAAAAGCCAAGAATTTTAAGAAAGTTGGGATTTTAAAAAAAGACAAGATTTTGAAAAAGGTGCAATTTTCAAATAAGTCAAGATTTACAAAATTGAAGAGATTTTTAAATCCTACCTATTTTGAATATCCTAATTTTTTTAAAATGCTAACATTTTCAAAATCATTAATTTTTCAAAATTCCAACTTTTTTTTATAAAATATGAATTTTTAAAAATACATTTTTTTTTGAAAATCTTGATTTTTGTTTGATTTTAAAAAAATTTAAGTCTTTTAAAATTGAGATATTTTTGAAAATCGTGACTTTTTAAAAATTGTGACCCTAAACACTTTAAACCTGAGTCGTAAATGTAAAACCCTAAACCCTAACATCTTAAACACTAAGCCCAAAACCCATAAACCATTAACATTGAATCTTAAACCCTAGACCCTTAGACATAAACGATAAACCCAAATCCCTAAATAGTAAAAGCTAAACTCCAAACCTTAAACCTTAAACCATAAACCCTAAACCCTAAATCCGATCCTTGAGCCATGAAGCCTAAACCCTAAACTCTAAAAATAAACCCTAAACATTAAAAAAGTGAACCCTAAAGCTTTAGGCCTAAACCTAAACCTTAAACCCTCTATACATTAAACCTGTGAGCCCTAAGCAAAAATCCAAAACCCATAATCTTTAAAGCTAGAGACCTAAACCCTAAACCCTAAACTCATAACCCCGAAACTTGATTCCCTGGGCCATGGACTATAAATCCTAACCCCTATGCCCTAAATCCTAAACTTTAATCCCTATACCCTATAAACCCTAAACCTTAATCTCTAATAGCTTATAAGACCTAAATTTTGAGTCTTAAACCCTAAAACCCTTAACGTTAAATCCTAAATACTTAACCTTATATCGTAAACCATGAGCCCTAAACCCTCAACCATAAATGTCAAACCCCAAACCCTAAAACTTGAGCGCTAAATCCTAACCCTAAACCTTAACCCTAATCCCGAACACTTAACCTCAACCCTAAAGCCCAAACCCTGAGCCCTAATACCTAAACCCCAAATCCTAAACCCGAACACTAAACCCTAACCCCTAAATTCTGAGCCAAAAATTATAAACCCTAACACTAAAACCCCTTGAGCCCCTAAACCTCAAACCATAAACGTCGAACCCGAGCCTTCAATCCTAACCCTAAACCTTGATCCCTAACACTTAACTTCGACCCTAAACACTGAACCCTAAAGCCCTAATCCCTAAACCCCAAATCCTAAACACTAAACCCTAACCCCGGAATCACCCAAAAACCTAAACCCTAAACAAACACTAAACCCCTTGAGCCTAAACCCTTAACCTAGAAACCTTAAAATAGTTAGATTTAGAAGAAGGTGGTATTTTGAAAAACTTGGGATTTTTCTAAAAAAAAACTTGAGATTTTAAATAAAAATGCAATTTTGAACAAAGTTTTTATTTACAAAAAACATCAAGATTTAAAAATTGTTGGGACTTTTAAATGTTTGAATTTTTTAACAAGTTTGGGTTTTTAAAAATTGAATATTTCAAAAATACAAGATTTTTGAAAAGTTGGGATATTTGAAAGAGTTGGGCATTTCACATTTTTGAAGAGTCTGGATTTTTAAAAATTCAAGAGTTTTGAAAAACATGACATTTTCAAAAAAGTTAGGATTTTGAAAAAGACGGGATTATAAGAAATTTGAGATTTTCAAAAAAGTCGTGATTTTGTAAATGTGAAGATTTTGAAAAAGTTTGGATTTTTGAAATATTAGGAATTTCAAAAAAGTCAAGATTTTAGAAAATGTTGGGATTTTAAAACATAAAGATTTTTGAAAAAGTTAGGATTTTTTAACAATTAAGGATATTTTGAAAATTCTAGATTTTTAATCATTTCAATTTTTTAAAACTAGATTTATTTTAAAAGTAAGGATTTTTAAAAAAGTCGGCATTTTGATAAAGTTGAGATTTTAGAAAAATCAAGAATTTTTAAAAAGTTGGGATTTTTGAAAAAGTTTTGATTTTCAAAAATGTCACATTTTTTGAAATAGTTGCGATTTTGAAAAAGTTATGATTTAAAAAGAATAAGGATTTCAAAACTGTAGTGATGCGTAAAAATTAACAGGAACTTGAAAATCTCATAACTTGTGCTTTGGGTGTTTGTTTGAGTCCATTTTTTTAAGTCACATGTTTTTAAAATCTCAACTTTTTAAAAATATTAAGATTTTCAAAAAAAGTCAGGAGTTTGAATAATTTGGATTTTTATAGAAATTCTGGATTTTTGAATATGTCATGATTTTTGAAAAAGTCATTATTTTCCAAAAAGTTGTGAATTTAAAAAATTTTAAGATTTTAAATAATTTGCAATTTTAGAAAAAGATAGAATTTCATAATTCTAAAAAACTTCGAATTTCAAAAAAATTAAGGATTTTGAAAAAGTTGAGATTTTCAAAAAAGTGAGGATTATGAAAACGTTGGAATTTCAAACAAAAATTTGGATTCCAAGAATTTTGAAAATTTTTGAGAAAGTTGGGAATTTAAAAAAGAAAAGATTTTGAAAAAGGTACAATTTTCAAATAAATCGAGAATTACAAACTAGAAGAGATTTTTCATTCCCAACTATTTTGAATATCCTTATTTTTTAAAAATCCTAGCATTTTCAAATTCTTTACTTTTTAAAAATTCCAACTTTTTATAAAATTGTGACTTTTTAAAAACAATTTAAAAACGAGTTTTTTTAAAATTTCTTTTTAAATTCTTTATCACTTTCAAATCTTTAAAAATACAGACTTTTTGAAAATCATGACTTTTTGGAAATCATAACTATTTAAAAATTGGGATATTTTTTAAATAGTGACTTTTTCAAAATTGTGACCCCTAAAACCTGAAACCCTAAAGTCATAAACGCTAAACTCTAAACCTAAACCCTAACATCCCAAAACTAAGCCCAAAACTTTAAAATCTAAACCATAAACCATAAATCATAAAAACCCAAATCCTAAATTGTAAAACCTAAACTCTAAACCCCAAACCTTAAACAATAAACCCTAAACCTAAATCCCTAAGCCATGAAGCCTAAACCTAAAATATCCCTAATCCCTAAAACCTAAACCCCTAAACCCCTAAGCCTTAAACCATAAACCTTAAACCCTAAAAATGAACAATGAACCCTAAACCATAAACCTGAATATGAGCCCTAAAAGCCAACACCCTCAAAACCCTATCCTCATCCCTAAATCTTATCTAGAGACCTAAAGCCTCAGCCCAAAACCCTAAAACCCTAAACCTCTTAACCCTAAGCTCTAATTGAATCTAAACCCTAAATTCCTAGTCTTAAATCCTAAAACCCTAAATAGTAAGCCCTCAATCGTAAAACCATGAGCCCTAAACCCAAAACCTTTAACCATAAACCTCGAACCCTAAACCCTAAAACCTAAAGCCCTAAACCCTAAACCCCAAAATCCTAAACCCTAAAACCTAATTCTTAAACCCTAAACCTTTATCCCCAAACCCTTGAACCTCGACCCAAAACCCCCTAACCTAAACCCCTAAGCCCTAAACCCTAAACACTAAACCCTAAACACGTATCTTGAGACAAAAACCTAAACCCTAAACACTAAATCTCCCTAAAGCCATAAACACTCAACCTAGAAACCTTAAAATAGTTAGATTTGGAAAAAGTTGGTATTTTGAAAAACTTGGGATTTTCAAAAAGTCGTTGATTTTTGAAAATTTCAAGTTGGATTTTGAAAAGTTTTTGGGGATTTTCAAAAAATTAAAAGAATTTTGAAAACAACAAGATTTAAAAATGTTGGGACTTTTAAAATGCTAATATTTTCAAAAAGTTGGGTTTTCAAAAATGAATATTTTAAAAAAGTCAGGATTTTAAAAAATATTTTAAAAGTGAAGATTTTTGAAAAAGTCAAGATTTTTGAAAAAGTCAAGATGTTGGAAAATGTTGGGATTTTTCAAAAACGTCAGAGACTTTTGAAAAAGTTAAGATTTTTGAATAATTTAGGATATTGAAAAACTCCTGATTTTTAATATTTGTCAAGATTTTTGAAAAAGTAGGATTTTTTAAAAGTAAGGATTTTAAAAAGTCAGATTTTTAAAAGTTGAGATTTTAGAAAATTCAGGAATTTTAAAAAAAAATTTTGGGATTTTTAAAAGTTAGATTTTAGAAAATGTCAGAATTTTTGAAAATTTTAAAAGTTTTGATTTTGAAAGATTTTTGAAAAAGTTGTGATTTTGAAAAAAGTTGGGATTTTCGAAAAAGTTATAATCTCAAAAGAGTCAAGATTTAAAAAATGTAGTGATGCGCTAAAATTAGAAGAAACTTGAAAAGGTCATAACTTGTGCTCCAGGTGTTTGTTGAGTCCATTTTTTTTGAAACCACATGTTTCAAAAATCTCAACTTTTTAAAATATCAGGATTTTCAAAAAAAAAAATCAGGAGTTTGAATAATTAAGATTTTCAAGAAATTCTAGATTTTTGAATATATCATGATTTTTGAAAAGTCATTATTTTCAAAAAAGTTGTGAATTTAAAAAAATTAATATTTTAAAGAATTTGCAAATTTTAAAAAGATAGAATTTATAATTTTAAAAAATTTCAAAATTTTAAAATTTTTAGGGTTTTTGAAAAGTTGATATTTTCAAAAAAGTTAGGATGATGAAAAGTTTGGGATTTTGAACAAAAAAATTAGGATTTCAAAAAAAGCCAAGAATTTTGAGAAACTTGGAATTTTCAAAAGAGAAGATTTTGAAAAAAACAAAAAATTTCAAATAAGTTAGGAATTACAAAATTGAAGAGATTTTTAAATTGCTTTAACTATTTTTAATATCCTATTTTTTTAAAATCCTAACATTTTAAAAATATTTACTTTTTAATAATTCCAACTTTTTTATAACATTAGCAAATTTTTCAAAAATTACTTTATCACTTTAAGACTTTTAGAAAAAAACTTTTTAAATTCTAATTGTTTAAAGATCAAGATATTTTTAAAATCGTGGCTTTTTCCAAATCACGTCCCCTAAACCCTAAAACATGAAACCCAGAAAGTAAATTCTAAACCCTAAACCCTAACCCAAACACTAAATCATAAACCATAAACCATAAAACCTTAACACCGAATCCTAAACCCAAATCCCTAAATCGTAAAACCTAAACTCTAAACCCCAAACCTTAAACCCTATAAACTCTAAGCCATGAGCCATAAAGCCTTATGCCTAACACTAAACCCTAATACCTTATACCTTGAACAATGAGCCCTAATCCAAAACCCTAAATCTTTAGCTAGAGACCTTAACCCTAAACTCATAACCCTGAACCTCAAACCTTGAGATATGGACCCTCAACCATGAACACTTAGACCTAAACCCTAAACCCTACACCCTAAACCCTAAACTCTGAGCCCTATACCCTATAAACCTTAAACCTTAAGCTCTAATTACTCCTAAACCTAAAATTTAAATCCTAAATACTAAACCCTCATTCCTAAACCATGAGCCCTAAACCCTAAGTGCAAAACCCTTAACAATAAACCTCGAACCCCAAACTCTAAACCCTAAGCCCTAAACCCTAACCCTAAACCTAAACCCTAAAACTTATTTCTTAAACCCTAAAACCTTAATCCCCAAAAACTGAACCTCGACCCTAAACTCCTAACCTCAAACCCTAAACTTTGAGCCCTAATCCCAAACACTAAACCCTCAACCTTAAAATAGTTAGATTTGGAAAAAGTTGGTATTTTGAAAAACTTGGGATTTTCAAAAAGTCAAGATTTTTGAAAAAGTCATGATTTTAAAAACTTGAGATTTTCAAAAAAGTCATGACTTTTGAAAAAGTTACAATTTTAAACAAAGTTGTTATTTTGAAAACATTAAGATTTAAAAAATTTTGGGACTTTGAAAATGTTCAAATTTTCAAACAAGTTGGGGTTTTGAAAATGAATATTTCAAAAAGTTAGGATTTTTGAAAAGTTGAGATTTTCAAAAGAGTTGGGCTTTTCACATTTTTGAAGAATCGAGATTTTTGAAAAGTCTTGATTTTTGAAAAAGTCAAGATTTTAAAAACTCAACATTTTAAAAAAGTTATTATTTTTTGAAAAGATGAGATTTTAAATTTTTGAGATTTTCCAAAAAGTCGTGATTTTATAAAAGTGAAGATTTTCAAAAAAATCAAGATTTTTGAAAAGTTGGGATTTTAAAAAAATTCAAGATTTTGAAAATGTTGGGATTTTTAAAACATCAAGATTTTTTGAAAAAGTTAGGATTTTTAATAATTCAGGATATTTGAAAAAGTCCCAAATTTTTAATATTTCTGATTTTCGAAAAATTATAATTTTTTAAAAAGTAAGTATTTTGAAAAAAGTTGGCATTTTTTGTAAATTGGGATTTTAGAAAATTTTGGAATTTTAAAAAATTTAAGATTTCTGAAAAAGTTTTGATTTTCAAAAACGTCGTAATTTTTGAAAGAGTTACGATTTTTGAAAAAGTTGGGATTTTCAAAAAAGTTATAATCTCAAAAGAGTAAAGATTTCAAAAATGTAGTGATGCGCCAAAATTAATAGGAACTTGAAAAGGTCATAACTTATGCTCCGGGTGTCTGTTTGAGTCCATTTTTTTTTAAACCACATGTTTAAAAAATATCAACTTTTTAAAATATCAGGATTTTAAAAAAATGGGAGTTTGAATAATTTAGATTTTCTAGAAATTAAGGATTTTTGAAATGTCATGATTTTTGAAAAGTAATTATTTTCAAAAAAGTTGTGAATTTAATTTTTTTAGGATTTTAAAGAATTTGCAATTTTAGAAAAAGATAAAATTTCATAATTCTAAAAAAGTTTGAATTTCAAAATTTTTTAGGGTTTTTGAAAAAGTTAAGATTTTCAAAAAAGTTAGGATTATGAAAAGATTGGGATTTCAAACAAAAATTGGGATTTCAAAAAGTCGTGATTTCAAAAAAGCCAAGAATTTTGAGAAAGTTGGGATTTTCAAAAAAGACAAGATTTTGAAAAAAGTTGCAATTTTAAAATAAATCAGGAATTTAAAATAAAGAGATTTTTAAATCCAAACTGTTTTGAATATCCTAATTTTTTAAAAATTCTAACATTTTAAAAATAATTACTTTTTCAAAATTTTGAAATTTTAAATTCATGACTTTATTACTTTCAAAATCTTTGAAAATACAACCTTTTAAAAAATTACATTTTTTTTGAAATCCTAAACTGTTTCAAAATCAGGATATTTTTGAAATTGTAACTTCTTCAAAATGGCACCCCTAAACCCCTAAACCTAAAACATGAGTTGTAAACTCTAAACCCTAAACGCCAACATCCTAAACACTAATCCCAAAACCCTAAATCCTAAAACATAAACCATAATCCCTTAACACTAAAACTAAATCATAAACCCTAAAGCCTTAGGCCTAAACCCTAAACCCTAAACCCTAAACTCATAATCCCGAACCTAAACCCTAACCCCATGGACCCCCAACCATGAACCCATAAGACCTAAACCCTAAAGCTTTGAGCAATATACCCTATAAAACCTAAAATTTAAGCTAAAACTTTTAAGAAATCTTTGAAAATACAACCTTTTAAAAACCCTAAATTTTTTTGAAATCCTAACTGTTTCAAAATCAGGGTAAATTTTTGAAATTATAACCTCAAAATGGGTTTAGAGTTTTACAACTCATGTTTTAGGTTTAACCTCGCAAATTTTGACCGTTATGCCCTAAACCCTAAAATATCCGATTTTAAAAACCCAGTTAGGATTTGAAAAAAAAAATCTAAAAAAGGTTGTATTTTCTAAAGATTTTGAAAGTATTCTTAAACTTAAAGTATTTCTTAAACCCTAAATGTTAAATCATAAATACTAAACCCTTAATCATAAACCATGAGCCCTAAAGCCTAAGTGTGAAACCCTATAACGTAAACCTTGAACCCCAAACCTTAAAACCCGAGCCCTAAATCCTAACCCTAAACCCTAAACCCTAAAACCTAATTCTTAAATCCTTAAATCATGATACCCAAACCCTAAACCTAAACCCCGAGCCCTAATCCCTAAATCCTAAGCCCAAAAACTAAACCTTAAACACCAAATCCTCGAGCCCTATAAGCCCTCAACCTAGAAACCTTAAAATAGTTAATTCTCGAGCTATAAGCCCTCAACCTAGAAACCTTAAAATAGGTAGATTTTTGGAAAAAATTGGGATTTTCAAAAAAGTCAAGATTTTTGAAAAAAGTGGATTTTAAAAATTTGAGATTTTAAAAAAATTCACGATTTTTTAAAAAGTCAAGATTTAAAAAATGTTGGGACTTTGAAAATGTTCATATTTTCAAACAAGTTGGGGTTTTCAAAAATGAATATTTTGAAAAAGTCAGGATTTTTGAAAAGTTGGGATTTTGAAAGAGTTGGGATTTTTGTCTTTTTTAAAGAGTCAAGATTTTGAAAATCAAGATTTTTAAAAAGTTTAGATTTTTGAAAATTTCACATTTTCAAAAAAAAAATTGGATTTTGAAAAGATGGGATTTTAATTTTTTGAGATTTTCCAAAAAAGTCGTGATTTTGTAAAAGTGAAGATTTTTGAAAAGTCAAGATTTTTAAAAAGTCCAGGATTTTGGAAAATGTTGGGATTTTTAAAACATCAAGATTTTGAAAAAGTCTATTTTTTGAATAAGTCGGGATATTGAAAAGTCCCAATTTTTAATATTTGTGATTTTCAAAAAAATATAATTTTTTTAAAAAGTAAGGATTTTAAAAATCGGCATTTTTTATAAAGTTGAGATTTTAGAAAATTCAGGAATTTTAAAAAGTTGGGATTTTTCAAAAAAACTTTTGATTTTCAAAAATGTCACACCTTTTGAAATAGTTAAATTTTTTTAAAAACAATTGGTATTTTGAAAAATTGTAATCTCAAAAGAGTCAAGATTTGAAAAATGTATGATGTGACAAATTTAGCAGAACTTGAAAAGGTCATAACTTGTGCTCTAAAATCCCATTTGAATCCGAATTTTTTAAACCATGATGTTTCAAAAATATTTAAATTTTTAAAAAATATCAAGACTTTTTAAAAAAGTAGGAGTTTGATTAGTTTTGATTTTCAAGAAATTCTAGATTTTTACTTTTTCATGATTTTTTAAAAAGTCATTATTTTCCAAAAAGTTGTGAATTTAAATTTTTTAGGATTTTAAAGAATTTGCAGTTTTAGAAAAGATAGAATTTCATAATTCTAAAAAGTTTAAATTTTAAAAATATTAGGGTTTTTGAAAAGTTGAGATTTTATAAAAAGTCAAGTTTATGAAAAGGTTGGGATTTCAAACAAAAATTTGGATCTCAAAAAAGTTGTGATTTTGAAAAAGCCAAGAATTTTAAGAAAGTTGAGATTTAAAAAAAGACAAGATTTACAAAAAATTTAAAAGTTACAAATTAGTCAGGAATTACAAAATGGAAGAGATTTTTAAATCCCAACTGTTTTTAATATCCTTAGTTTTTTGAAAATCTAACATTTTAAAAATCTTTACTTTTTCAAAATTCCAAAGTTGAAATTGTTATTTTTGAAAACATCAAGATTTAAAAACTTTGGGACTTTGAAAATGTTTGAATTTTCAAACAGTGAGGGTTTTGAAAAATAAATATTTCTAAAAAAATGCAAGATTTTTGAAAAGTTGGGATTTTCGAAAGAGTTGGGTTTTTCACATTTTTGAAAGTCTAGGATTTTTGAAAGTTTCAATTTTTGAAAAATTTAAGATTTTGAAAAAATTGACATTTTTAAAAAATTGAAGATTTTTGAAACGATTGGATTTTAATTTTTTTGAGATTTTCCAAAAAGTTGTGATTTTGTAAAAGTGAAGATTTTCAAAAAAAGTCAGGATTTAAAATGTTTGGATTTTAAAAAAATCTAGATTTTTGAAAATGTTGGGATTTTTAAAAAGTCAAGATTTTTTAATAAGTAAGGATATTAAAAAATTCCCTATTTTTAAATTTATGATTTTTGAAAAAATAAAATTTAAAAACAAGAAGAATCTCCACAGGTTTTTTAGCCAAATGACAATTGGCACATACAAAAACCTATAATTTTTTTTCTGTAAGGATTTTTTTCATCAGCATTTTTGATAAAGTTGAGATTTTAGAAAATTCAGGAATTTTTTAAAAGTTGGGATTTCTAAAAAGTTTTGATTTTTGAAAACATCACAATTTTTGAAATAGTTGCGATTTTCGAAAAGTTATAATCTCAAAAGAGTCAAGATTTCAAAAATGTAGTGATGCACCAAAATTAGCAGGAACTTGAAAAGTTCATAACTTGTGCTTTGATGTCTGTTTGAGTTTAATTTTTAAATACCATGTTTCAAAATCTAAACTTTCTAAAAATTAGGATATTCAAAAAACAACTGATATTGAAAAATCTCTTCAGTTTTGTAATTCCCAACAAAAAAAGGTGGGAGTTTGAATAATTTGGATTTTCATGAAATTTTGGATTTTTGAATATGTCACAATTTCATAAAAAGTCATTATATTCCAAAAAGTTGTGAATTTAAAATAAAAATTAGGATTTTAAACAATTTGTAATTTTAGAAAAGATAGAATTTCATAATTCTAAAAAGGTTTGAATTTCAAAAAAATTGTGGTTTTGAAAAAAAGTTAAGACTTTCAGAAAAGTCAAGATTATGAAAAGGTTGGGATTTCAAAAAACAAAATGGATTTCCAAAATGTCGTGATTTCAAAAAAGCCAATAATTTTTAGAAAGTTGTGATTTTCAAAAAAGACAAGATTTTGAAAAAAGGTGCAATTTTAAAATAAGTTGGGAATTACAAAACTAAAGAAATTTTTAAATATCAGTTGTTTCAAATATCCTAATTTTTTTAAAATCATAACATTTTCAGAATCTTTACATTTTAAAAATTCCAACTTTTTATAAAATTGCAACTTTTTTTAAAATTATGAATTTTTGAAAAATCACGAGTTTTTTTGAAAATTGTGAGCTGTTTTAAATTCATGACTTTATTTCTTTCAAAATCTTTGAAAATACAGACTTTTTGAAAATCCTAATTTTTCAAAATTTTATATTTTTAAAATCGCGACTTTTTCAAAATTGTGCCCCTAAACCCTAAATTCTAAAAAACCTAAAACCTGAGTTGTAAACATTTAACCGTAAACATGACATCCTAAACATAAAGCCATAAACACTAAATCCTAAACCATAAACGATAAACCAAATCCCTAAATCGTAAAACATAAACTCTAAACCCCATACCTTAAACCATAAAACCTAAACCTAAACCCTGATCCACGAGCCATGAAGCATAAAACCATAAACCCTAAACCCTAAACACTGAACCCTAAAGCCTTAGGCCTAGCCCTAAACCCTAAACCTTATACCTTGAACCGTGAGCCCTAAGCCATCACTCATGAACCCTAAATCTTAGCTAGAGACTTAAAGACTAAACCTAAAACTTTTAACCCAAAACCTTGAACCCCGAGCCATGGACCCTCAAAATGAACACTTTGAGACCTAAATACTAAACCCTCAACCCAACACCCTAAACTATAAAATCTAAGCCCTATACCACATAAACCCTAAATCTTAATCTCTAATTGCTCCTAAACCATAAATTCTGAGTCTTAAACCCTAAAAACCTAAATGTTAAATCCTAAATACTAAACCCTCAATCATAAACCATGAGCCCTAAACCCTAAATGAAAAATCCTCAACCATAAACCTCGAACCCCAAACCCTAAAACTTGAGCCCTAAATCCTAACCCTAAACCCTAAAACCCAAAATCCTAAACCCTAAAACCTAATTCTTAAACCATAAAACTTGATCCCCAGAACCTTGAACCCAAAACCCCGAACCCCGAGCCTGAAAAAAGCCCTAATCCATAAACCCTAAAGACTAAACCCTAAACCCTGAATCTTGAACCCAAAAACCCTAAACACTAAATCCCATGAGCCCTAAACCCTCAACCTAGAAACCTTAAAATATTTAGATTTAAAAAAACTTGAGCCCTAAATCCTAACCCTAAACCCTAAACCCCAAATTCCTAAACCCTCAAACCAAATTCTCAAACCATAAAACTTGATCCCTGAAAACCAAGAACCCCAAATCCCGAACCCCGAGCCTTGAGCCCTAATCCATAAACCCTAAATCCTTAATCCTAAACCCAAAAATCTAAACACTAAATCCCCTGAGCCCTAAACCCTCATCCTATAAAGCTTAAAATATTTAGATTTGGGAAAAGTTGGTCTTTTGGAAAACTTTGGATTTTTGAAAAAGTCCTGGAGTTTTGAAAAAAGATTTTCAAAGCAACTTTTGAAAAAGTTACAATTTTAAACAAAATTGTCATTTTGAAAACATCAAGATTTAAAAAATTTTGGGACTTTGAAAATGTTCAAATTTTCAAACAAGTTGGGTTTTCAAAAAATTAATATTTCAAGAAATTCAAGATTTTTTAAAAGTTGGGTTTTTGACATTTTGAAGAGTTAGGATTTTTGAAAAAGTTAATATTTTTGAAAAACTCAACATTTTCCTAAAGTTAGGATTTTTAAAAAATTAGATTTTCAAAAAATGTGATTTTGTAAAAGCGAAGATTTTGAAAAGGTTAGGATTTTTGACAAATCAAGATTTTCAAAAAAAGTCAAAAAAGATTTTGGAAGATGTTGGCATTTTAAAACTTCAAGACTTTTTGAATAAGTCAATATATTCAAAAAAGTCCTGAGTTTTAATATTTTGCGATTTATAAAAAAAAAAATCGATTTTCAAAAAAGTTGGCATTTGTTATAAAGTGGAGATTTTAGAAAATTCAGAAATTTTTAAAAAGTTGGGATTTCTGAAAAAAGTTTTGATTTTCAAAAAATTTTCTCGCAATTTTTGAAATAGTTGTGATTTTCAAAAAAGTTGGGATTTTGAAAAATTTATAATCTCAAAAGAGTTGAGATTTAAAAAAAATAAGTTATGCGCTAAATTATAAGGAACTTGAAAAGGTCATTAACTTGTGCTCAAGGTGTTTGTTTATGTCCCTTTTTTTTGAAATCATATGTTTTAAAAATATCTACTTTTGAAAAAAAGTTGAGATTTTCAAAAAGTCAAGATTATGAAAAAGTTGGGATTTCAAAAAAAAAAAAGGAATTTAAAAAATTCATGATTTTGAAAAAGCCAAGAATTTTGAGAAAGTTTGGATTTTAAAAAAGGTACTAATTTTCAAAATCCTAAGCCGGGAATTACCCTAAATGCTAAATCCTAAATACCTAAACCCTCAATCATAAACCATGAGCCCTAAACCCTAAGTTCTAATCCATAAATGTTGTAAATCCTAACCCTAAACCCTCAACACAAAATACTAATTCCTAAACCCTCGACCCTAACCCCTAACCCTGAACCCTTAACACTAAACCCTAAACCCTAAACCTCGAATCTTGAGCCCAAAAACCTAAACCCTAACCATTAAATCCCTTGATCCCTAAAACATCAACCTAGAAACCTTAAAAGATTTGCTAGGTTTTAAAAAAATTGAATATTCAAATAGTCGTGATTTTTGAAAAAGTCAAGATTTTTAAAAACTTGAGATTCTAAAAATGTCAAGACTTTTGAAATATGTTTGAACTTTGAAAATGTTCTTATTTTAGAACAAGATTTGAGGTTGTCGAAAAATGAATATTTCGAAAAAGTCAAAAAAATTTAAAAGTTAGGATTTTTGAAAGAGTTGGGATTTTCACATTTTGAAGAGTCCATATTTTTGAAAAATTTTGACAAAGTCTTTGAAAATCTCAACATTTTCAAAAAAATTATGATTTTTGAAAAGACGAGATTTTAAAAATTTGAGATTTTCCAAAAATTGTGATTTTAGAAAATTGAAGATTTTCAAAAAAGTTGGTATTTTTGAAAAGTCTGGATTTTCAAAAAGGTCAATATTTTGGGAAAATGTTGGGAATTTTAAAACGTCAAGATTTTTGTATAAGTCAGATTTTAAAAAAAAATCGGCATTTTTATAATGTTGAGATTTTAGAAAATTAAGGAAATTTTAAAAAGTTGGGATTTTATAATTTTTAAAAAAAAAGTTTTAATTTTGAAAACGTCTTGAGTTTTGAAATAGTTACGATTTTTGAAAAAGTTGGGATTTTTGAAAAGTTATAATCTCAAAAAGTCAAGATTTCAAAAATGAATGATGCAAAAAAATTAGAAGGAACTTAAAAAGGTCAACTTGTGCTCCGTGTGTCCATTTGATTCCTTTTTTATAAAACCATATGTTTCAAAAATCTCAACTTTTAAAACTATCAAGATTTTGAAAAATATCTGGGAGTTTGAGTCATTTAGGTTTTTCCAGAAATTCTGGATATTTGTATATGTAATGATTTTTAAAAAATTCATTATTTTCCAAAAATTGTGAATTAAAAAAATATAGAAATTCATAATTCTAGAAAAAAAGTTAGAATTTTAATTTAAAAAAAATTTTAGGGTTTTTGAAAAAGTTGGGATTTTCAAAAATTCAAGATTATGAAATGGTTGGGATTTCAAAAAAATTTGTGCTTTTGAAAAACCCAAGAATTTTGAGAAAGTTGGGATTTTCAAAAAAGATAAGATTTTGAAAAAAGTGTAATTTTAAAATAAGTTAGGAATCACAAAACTGAAGAGATTTTTAAATCCTGACTATTTTGAATATCCCTTTTTTTTAAAATTCTAACATTTTCAAAATCTTTACTTTTCAAAAGTCCAACTTTTTACAAAATGGCAACTTTGTCGAAAATTACAAATTTTTTAAAAAACCACATGTTTTTTAAAATTGTGAACTTTTAAATGCATGACTTTATCACTTTTAAAATCTTTGAAAATACATACTTTTTAAAATCCTGACTTTTTTCAAAACTATTTCAAAATCAGGATATTTTTAAAATCGTGACTTTTTCAAAATCGCGACCCTTAAACCCTAAAACCTAAAACATGAGTCGTAAACGTTACACTCTAAACCCGAACATCCTAAACACTTGAATCCTTAGCACTAAATCCTAAACCTTAAACTCTTTGCCATAAACCATAAACCCAAATCTAAACCTAAATCGTAAAACCTAAACTCTAAACCCCAAAGCCTGAAGATCCTTGAGCCAAAGCCTAAACCATAAATCTTAAACCCTATAACACCTTGAACTAAAGTGAGCCCTAAAAAAACCTAAACCCTAAATCTTTAGGTAGAGACCTAAACCGTAAACACTAAACTCATAACCACGAACCTTGAGCCATGAACCCTCAACCATGAACACTAAGACCTAAACTCTAAACCCTAACCCCTACGCCCTAAACCATAAACTCTGAGCCCTATACCCTATAAACCCTAAACCTTAAGCTCTAATTTCTCTTAAACCCTAAATTTTGAGTCTTAAACCCTAAAACCCAAATGATAAATACTAAATACTAAACCCTCAATCGTAAACCATGAGACCTAAACCCTAAATGCAAAACCCTCAACTATAAACCTCAAACACAAAACACTAAAACCTGAGCCCTAAATCCTAACCCTAATCCCTAAACTCTAAACCCCAAAACCTAATTCTTAAAACCTAAACCTTGATCCTCGAACCCTAAACCTCAACCCTAAACCCTGAACCCTAAGCCCTGAGCCCTAATCCCTAAACGCTAAACTCCCTAAACCCCAAATCTCTGCAAAAAAATCTAAATCCTAAACACTAAATCCCCGATCCTAGAAACCTTAAAATTGTTCTATTTGGAAAAAGTTGGTATTTTGAAAAACTTGTGATTTTCAAAAAGTCAAGATTTTTAAAAAAGTCAAGAATTTCAAAAACTTGAGATTTTAAAAAAGTCACAACTTTTGAAAAATTGCAATTTTAAACAAAGTTGTTATTTTTAAAACATCAAGATTTAAAAAATGTTGGGACTTTGAAAATGTTCAGATTTTCAAACAATTTGGGTTTTAAAAAAATGAATATTTCAAAAAAGTCAAGAATTTTGAAAGTTGGATTTTCACATTTTTAAGAGTCGGGATTTTTGAAGAGTCTGGATTTTTGAAAAAGTCAAGATTTTGAAAAACTTGAAATTTTCAAAAAAATAGGATTTTTGAAAAGACGGGATTTTAAAAATTTGAGATTTTCCAAAAAGTTGTGATTTTGTAAAAGTGAAGATTTTTGAAAAAGTCAATAATTTTGAAAAGCCAAGATTTTAGAAAATGTTGGGATGTTTAAAACGTCAAGATTTTTTTTAAATGTCATGATTTGTTAATAAATTAAGATATTAAAAAAAGTCCTGATTTTTAATATTTGTTATTTTCAAAAAAAAAAAAAATTTTAAAAGTAAGAATTTTAAAAAAGTTGACATTTTTATAAAGTTGAGATTTTAGAAAATTCAGGAAATTTTTAAAAAATGGGATTTCTTAAAAAAAAATTATTTTCGAAAACGTTGTGATTTTTGAAATTGTTGCGATTTTTAAAAAGTTGGGATTTTGAAAAAGTTATAATCTCAAAAAAAGATTTCAAAAATGTAGTGATGCGCCAAAATTAGCAGGAACTTGAAAAGGTCATAACTTGTGCTCTGTGTGTCCGTTTTAGTCCTTTTTTTTTTTTGAAACCACATGTTTCAAAAATCTTAACTTTTTTAAAATATCAGGATTTTCAAAAAAAAAGTCAAGAGTTTGAATAATTTAGATTTTCTAGAAATTCAGATTTTTGAATATGTAATGAATTTTGAAAAAGTCATTATTTTAAAAAAAGTTGTGAATTTGAAATAAAAATAGGATTTTAAAGAATTTGCAATTTTAGAAAAAGAGGGAATTTCATAATTCTAAAAAAATTTAAATTTCAAAATTTTTATAGGTTTTGAAAAATTTAAGATTTTAAAAAAAGTTAATATTATGAAAGGGGTTTTGAATTTCAAAGAAAAACTCAGATTTAAAAAAATTGTTATTTCAAAAAAACAAAGAATTTTGAGAAAGTTGGGATTTTCCAAAAAGATAAGATTTTATAAAAGGTGCAATTTTAAAATAAGTCAAGAATTACAAAACTGAAGAGAAATTTAAATCCCATTTGTTTTGAATATCCATATTTTAAAAAAATCCTAACATTTTGAAAATATTTAATTTTTCAAAATACCAACTTTTATCACTTTAAAAATATTTGAAAATATAGACTTTTTGAAAATCATGACTTTTTTGAAATCTTGACTATTTCAAAATCAGGATATTTTCAAAATTGTGACTTTTTTCAAAATCACGACCCCTAAACCCTAAACACTAAAACTTTAAAGCTGAATTGGAAACGCTAAACCCTAAACCACAACATCCTAAACACTAATCCCAAAACCCTAAATCCTAAAACATAAACCATAAACTCTTAAAACTAAATACTAAACCATAAACCCAAATCTCTAAATTAAAACTTAAAATCTAAACCCTAAAACCCCGATTCTGAGCCATGAATCCTAAACCCTAAACCCTAACCCCTAAAACCTAAACAATAAACCCTAAACCCTAAACATTTAATCCTAAAGATTTATGCGTAACCATAATCCCTAAACCATATATATACCTTGAACCGTGAGAACTAACCCTAAACCCTAAACCTTTAGCTAGAGACATAAACCCGTAAACCCCTGACCTGAACTAATAACCCCAAACCTTGAACCTTGAGCCATGGGCCATCAACCACAAATACTAAGACCTAAACACTAAACCCTGACCCCTATGCCATAAACCCTAAACCTTAAGCTCTAATTGCTCTTAAACCCTAAATTTTGAGTCTTAAACCCTAAAACCCTAAATACTAAATCCTAAATACTAAACCCTCAATCGTAAACCATGAGCCCTAAACCCTAAGTGCTAAACCCTAACCTGTAAACCTTGAACACTAAACTCTAAAACCTGATCCCTAAATCCTAAACCCTAAACCATAAATCTTGATCCTGAACCTCAACCCTAAACCCTAAACCATAAACCTAAGCCTTGAGCCCTAATCCCCTAAACCCTAGACCCTTAATACTGAGCCCAAAAATGTAAATTCTAAACACTAAATTCCCAAGCCCTAAACCATCAACCTTAAAATATTTAAATTTGGAAAAAGTTGGTATTTTGAAAACTTGGGATTTTCAAAAAGTCAAGATTTTTTAAAAAGTCAGGATTTTCAAAAACTTGAGATTTTCAAAAAGTCACGACTTTTGAAAAAGTTACAATTTTAAACAAAGTTGTTATTTTTGAAAACATAAGGATTTAAAAATGTTGGGACTTTGAAAATGTTCAAATTTTCAAACAAGTTGGGGTTTTGAAAAATGAATATTTCAAAAAGTCAAGATTTTTGAAAGAGTTGGGCTTGTTCACAATTTTGATAATTTTAAACTTTTTAAATTCGTGACTTTATCACTTTCAAAATCTTTCAAAATACAAACTTTTTGAAAATCAAGAGCCCTAAACCCTAAACCTAAAATCTGAAATTTTCAAAAAGTCAAATTTAAATGCTAAACCCTAAATCCTTAACAATGAATCCTAACCCTAAATCCTCAGCCATAAACCATAAACAAAAATCCCTAAATCATAAAACCTAAACTCTAAACCCCAAACCTTAAAACATAAACCCTAAACCATGTTCCCTTAACCATGAAGTCTAAACTCTAAACCCTAAACCCTAAATAGTGAACACTAAAGCCTTAGGCCTAACCCTAAACACTAAACCCTATACATTGAACCATGAGCCCTAAGCCAAAAGCATAAACCATCAATCTTTAGGTAGAGACCTAAATTGTAAATTGTAAAATCATAACCCTGAGCCATGGACCCTCGACCACGAACACTGAGACCTAAACCCTAAACCTTGACCCTTGAAGCCATAAACCCTAAACCTTAGGCTTAATTGCTCATAAACCCTAAATTTTGAGTATTAAACCTAGAACCCTAAATGCTAAATCCTTAATACCAAACCTCAACTGTAAACATCAAACCTTGAACCTTAAAACTTGAGCCCTTAATCCTAACCCTAAACCCTAAACTCTAAACACCAAAACCTTAAACCCTTAAACTTAAATTTAAACCTAAGCCTTGATCCCCTCGAACCCGAACATTGAGCCTTGAGCCCTAATCCCTTAACCCTAAACCTAAAAACCTTAAAATAGTTAGATTTTGAAAAAGTTCGTATTTTAAAAAACTTGGGCTTTTTAAAAAGTCAGGATTTTAGAAAACTTGAGATTTTCAAAAAAGTCACGACCTTTGAAAAAGTTTTAATATTAAACAAAGTTGTTTATTTTTGAAAACATTCAGATTTTAAAAATGTTGGGACTTTGAAAATATTCAAATTTTCAAATAAGTTGGGGTTTTTCAAAAATGAATATTTCGAAAAAGTCAGGATTTTTGAAAAGTTGGGATTTTCGAAAGAGTTTGTGCTTTTCAGATTTTTTAAGAATAAGGATTTTTGAAGAGTCTGGATTTTTGAAAAACTTGACATTTTCAACAAAGTTAGGATTTTAAAAAAAAATTCAAAATAGTCATTTTTTTGTAAAAGTTAAGATTTTCGAAAAAGCTAGGATTTTTAAAAAGTCGGGATTTTCAAAAAAGTCAAGATTTTGGAAAATGTTGGGATTTTTAAAACATCAAGATTTTTTGAAAGTCGGGATTTTTCAATAAGGATATTTGAAAAAGTCCTGATTTTTAATATTTGTGTTTTTTCAAAAACTTTAATTTTTTAATAAAGGAATTTCAAAACAATTGACATTTTTAAAAATTGAGATTTTTGAAAAAAATAAAAATTCAAAAACATCACAATTTTGAAAAAGTTAAGGTTTTCAAAAAAATTACAATCGCAAAAGAATCAAGTTTTCAAAACTATAGTGATGCACCAAAATTAGCAGAAACTTGAAAAGGTGATAACTTGTGCTCCATGTGTCCATTTGAGTCCATTACTTTTTAAACCACATGTTCAAAAATCTCAACTTTTTCAAATATCTAGATTTTCAAATAAAAAGTTGTGAGTTTGAATAATTTAAATTTTCTAGAAATTATGGAATTTTTAAATGTCATGATTTTTAAAAAAATCATTATTTTCCACAAAGTTGTGAATTTAAAAAAAAGGATTTTGTAAAAAAATTGTAATTTTAGAAAAGATAGAATTTCATTACTCTAAAAAAGTTTGATTTTAAATTTTTTTAGGGTTTTTTAAAAAGTTGAGATATTTCAAAAAAGTTTGTATTATAAAAGCTCAAGATTAAACCCTAAATGGTAAAAACTCTTACCTCTATACCTTATAAACCCTAAACTTTAAGGTCTATTTGCTCCTAACCACTAAATTCTAAGGCGTCTTAAAAACTGAAAACCCTAAATGCTAAATCCTAAATACTAAACTGTTAATTGTAAACCATGAGCCCTAAACCCTAAGTACTAAATCCTCATCTGTAAACCTCGAACCCTAAAACCCGAGCACTAAGTTGAGATTTTCAAAAAAGTCAAGATTATGAATAGGTGAAGATTAAACCCTAAACCCAAAAATATTATGCCTATACCCTATAAAACCTAAATTTTGAGTCTCAAACCCTAAATGTTAAATCCTAAATACTAACCCGTGAATCGTAAACCATGAGCCCTAAACCCTAAATGCAAAACCCAGAACCATAATCCTCCAACCCCGAACCCTAAAACCTGAGCCGTAAATCCTAACCCTAAACCCTAAAACCTAATTTTTAAACCCTAAACCTTGATCCCTTAATCCAGAACTTCGAGTCTAAACCATAAACCCTAAACCCTGAGCCCTAATCCATAAACCTAAACCTCGAATTCCGAGTCCAAAAACCTAAACCCTAAATACTAAATCCTATGAGCCCTAAACCCTCAACCTAGAAACCTTAAAATAGTTAGATTTGGAAAAAGTTTGTATTTTGAAAAACTTGAGATTTTAAAAAAGTCAGGATTTTCAAAAACATGAGATTTTTGAACAAGTCAAGATTTTCAAAGAAGTCAAGATTTTTGAAAATGTTTGGATTTTTAAAACGTCAAGATTTTTTAAAAAGTAAGGATTTTTGAATATGTCGGGACATTCAAAAAAAAATTCAGGATTTTAATATTTACGATTTTGAATTTTTTTTTAAAAGTAAGGATTTTAAAAAAGTCAGCATTTTCCATAAAGTTGAGATTTTTGAAATTTTAGGAATTTTTAAACAGTTTGGATTTCTGAAAAAGTTTTTATTTTCGAAAACGTAATGATTTTTGAAATGGTTGCAATTCTCTAAAAATTTTGAATTTTTGAAAAAGTTAATAATCTCAAAAGAGTAAAAGATTTAAAAATGTAGTGATGCGCCAAAATTAACAGGAACTTGAAAAGGTCATTACTTGTGCTCGGGGTATCTATTTGAGTCTGTTTTGTTTTGAAACTACATGTTTCAAAAATCTCAACTTTTTTAAAATATCAGGATTTAAAAAAAAAAACCGAGAGTTTAATCTTGATTTTCCAGAAATTCTTGATTTTAGTACGATTTTTGAAAAAGTTGTGAATTTCAAAAAACTAAGGATTTTAAGGAATTCACAATTTTAGAAAAAGATAGAATTTCATCAATATAAAATATTTTGAATTTCAAAAATTTTACGGTTTTTGAAAAAGTTGAGATTTTCAAAAAACTCTGGATTATGAAAAGGTTGGGATTTTGAACAAAAATGTGATTTCAAACAAGTCATGATTTTGAAAAAGTAAAGAATTTTGAGAAAGTTGGGATTTTCAAAAAAGTAAAGATTTTGAAAAAGGTGCAATTTTCAAATAAGTTGAGATCTACAAAACTGGAGATTTTTAAATCCAAACTGTTTTGAATATCCTAATTTTTATGAAAATCCTAATATTTTCAAAATTCTAACTTTTTATAAAATCATAACTTTTTCGAAAATTACAATTTTTATAAAATAACAATTTTTCTAAAAAATTATGAATTTTTAAATTCATTACTTAATCACTTTCAAAATCTTTGTGAATTTTTAAATTCATTATTTAATCACTTTCAAAATCTTTGAAAATCATGACTTTTTCAAAATCCTAACTGTTTCAAAATCGGTATATTTTTAAATCATGAATTTTTCAAAATCTCGACCCCTAAACTTTAAACATTAAAACCTGAAACCTGAGTTGTAAACACTAAACCCTAAACCCCAACATCCTAAACACTAAGCCCAAAACCCTAAATCCTAAACCATGAACCCTTAACACTAAATCCTAAACCCTAAACCCTCAGCCATAAACCATAAACCCAAATCAAAACAATTGGGATTTAAAAATCTCTTCAGTTTTGTAATTCCCGACTAATTTGAAAATTGCACCTTTTTTCAAAATCTTGTCTTTTTGAAAATCCCAACTTTCTCAAAATTCTTGGCTTTTTTGAAATCATGACTTTTTTGAAATCCCAATTTTTGTTCAATGTCCCAATGTTTTCATAATCTTGACTTTTTATAAAATCTCAAATTTTTCAAAAACTCTAAAATATTTGAAATTAGAACTTTTTTAGTATTAGGAAATTCTATTTTTTTCTAAAATTGCAAATTCTTTAAAATCTTAATTTTTTTAAATTCACAAATCTTTGAAAAATAATGAATTTTTAAAAATTATCACATATTCAAAAATCTAGAATTTCTGGAAACTCTAAATGTTTCAAACTCTTTACAACCCTCATGCACTTGAACCTGCATGGATAAATGCTAATTAAACAAAAATGAAGCTTACATGGTCAGGGTATGTTTCATAAGACCACATCTCTTTGAGGAATTTTGTCAAACAGTCAAACATTCCATGAGACCGCATTTCTTTGAGGCATTCACGTCAAAAAATTGACTTGCCTTGTGTATGCTCCGAAATTTGCATACTTGTCTACTAGTGCACTTGCAACTAAAACATACAAAATCCCTTCTCAAAATGCTTTAATGGACATCCATGCTCTATTTCAAGAGCTCCATTTTTCCACAATTTTGGAGGATACGTTGGCAAAGAAAACTATCAGGTTGGAGACCTATTTGTTGCACATGCCAAACAGTGTGACTGTCTCATGAGGAAAACCGTGTCTCTGTACGCTGCCATAGTCGCACTCCATGAGAAAGTTGTTTTGTTCTTTCCTCTGGTCAAACACTGCAACCCACGTCCCAAGGCATTTACAACTACAACATCAGCCAAAACACCTATCTTTTTGGCGCTGATGGATGCCACGCAGGTCTGGGACTCCCCTCACGCATTCTTCAGCAACTGTTGGTGCGCAGAACTAGACTGGAGCTTCCTCCCATGGCGGCGGCGACGACAGCACTCCCTCTCTCCACACAAAACCAAAACGATGGAAAATAGTCCCAATTTTGCCCTAAATCCACCCCATAGATTTCACGGGTTTTCATTTATTTATTTTTAATTCCTTTTAATTTATTTATCTATTTCTTTTTGTTTGTTTTAATCTAAAAAAGTCATAAAACCCTAAAATGAAGTAGAATAACAATAAGCACGAATAATAATGATCGCCACATTAACAAAGATAACACAAATTTATTAATAATAATAAAAAAAAATAACGCAAAATTTATTAATCATAGCCCATCAACAATGAGTAAAACAATAATAAGTACAAAATGACAATTCAATATAATAATTATTATGTAGATGTCCCTTCAAGCTGGACACACCATAACGACATCAAGACATCATTAAACCACCTATAGAATTTGAGAACGAGATTTTCTTTAACAAGGTAATCGAAACGGCACTGCGAGAGGCCCTCCATTAGCAACATCAGCAACGACACGGACACGGGAAGGCCCGGATGAGGAAGGGCGTAAGCGTTCCACGGGACACAGTCGAGGTCGACTAACGATTGACAAACTCACACCCACCAACTACCCACCTACCAGCGGGGTTGTGACGAGAAAGGCCCACAGGGTAAAGTCGGATAGGGCACTACATTCTTGTCCCCTTAAGAAAGCATCATCCTCGATGCGACATACAATGAAGAAGGAGAAATGGTATGCTGATAAAGGAACGAATATGGGTGAAGGTACACGCTCTAAGGTTAAGATTTCAGACACAAAATCATGACCACGAGGTGGCTCTAGGAACATCAGGTAGAAATTTTAATCTTCAAGTTTTTGAAGATTGGTAGTTCCCTCTTATTCGTTATTTTATTAATCCCTTTCTATTAACATTATTCTTAATTCAAGTCCTTTAAATTTTCATTTTTTAGAATTTTAGTTTATTCATTCCTGTGGGTTCCCATCATGAACTATAGTCACAACAACCTACGGGGTCATACACAACACTGAAATTTCACAAGCATACTTTCACGACCGTATCACATTACAAGGGTTTCACCAAACCATGGAATGACAATGAGTAGACCACATAGCAAATAATTTCTAATAATTACGTCCTAGACATAGATCTAGTACACACATATGACTGACAACAAAATCAACACGCTGATATACATACAACTGTGGGTATCACAAGCCCCAAAAATCTATGACTGCACCAATATAGTGCCAAGACAATAATATCTAATAGTCCATACCAACCAAGAGGAGAGTCAAGCCTCATACATAACAAAGTGTCAAAAAGACTAACACAGGTATACATAACTCACTATACCAATCTCCACACATCACAAGGTATCTCGAAATAACTCCACATATCTCCAAAAGCAACAGAATACGACTCCATATACCTCCCAAAGCATCACTAGATAACCTCCATATACCTCAAAGAGGAAGAAACATAGTGCTAGAACCAAGTCGGGTCACTCAACCATAGAGCCCCATCAAGAACATCAGGTCAATCCACCATAGAGTGCCATAAATAATATCGAGTAACTCAACCATAGAGCCCCATCTCCTTTCTCCTTTTAAATGAGGATAGGTCACCCTATGGCCCTAGGCACATAGAGCCCCGTCACTCTCAACCCATGTAACATAATAACTCGTGGTTCAACAACCCACTAGTTATACTGCAACTCCTGGGGCGTACCCCTATACAACGAAGCGGGTCCTTAAACCACTCCATGGTGAATCACATGACCCTATTCCAACACATTATGACATTAGAACTAGTATAACAATCCATTCAAATTCCAAGTGGCAAAATCAAAAGCCTTGGGCTAGGCTAGAAAACTTTCAAATACGAAAAAAAAGTTTTAAAACTAAGAAACAAAAAAAAAAGGCTAATTAGCCAAGGTTAGTGCAAAATCTAAATGTTAATACAACAATCAAATAAATGCCCAAAATATAAGAACATGTCAATCAAGAGAATGACTAGTTCTAGCTAAAGAGATAATGATCAATTTATGAATAAAATACGTGTTAAGAAAATAACACATTACAATCACTATGTGGCGTCATACTGCCACGGAGGGGTACTCATCAAGTTGTTGGCACTCGGACATCGAGCTGAGCTCATAAAAATTATACATGTAACCAGAAATGAGTATATCAATAATGTAACTATCATCATCTCTGCCTGAATCATCCCTCTGAACTCCCACAAGGATCAACATAGTCAAAATTACATAAGATTATTCAATGAACAATCCAATAGGAAAGAAGCGGGAACTCTAATTGCATACATTGAGCCTAAGGTGTACACCCACAATATACTTGAGCAAGCTCGAAGTATATACTAAACAAATAGAAATGGGTTTTCAGTCTATATAAGACTCCACTTCCTCACTCGTACTCGGCTCAAGATTATGGAAACCTGGTCCACGCCTCCTCTCTCCACACATACACTCTTGACAGTTTATCCCCTTAGGGTCGTCTAGTGTAAGGTCCACAACATACACATAACTACATCACTAACACAATGGTAATTCACACACAACAACCATAACATATTACACATGGTATATATATACAAGGTATAACACAATCACTACTTTCACGGGTTACGATACATCACATTACCACATCCTGCACCCATAGTGCAATCACTGTACACTAGGGATCACACTCACCATATGCCCCTAAAACATAACATGAACCATCACATATTACATGAATTATGCGTATGCGGAAAACAATGTCTAACCTTACAGCATATAGTCAATTGCAAAACAACACGATGATGCACACAACTAATCACAATACGGTGATGACATCACGATAAAGCGTAATTCACTTTAAATCAATTTTGTCATGCAATACATCAATACATCTCTTCACATCACATAAGGTCATGTTTCAACACTCCATGATTCACAATATCATTCCTTTCACACAAAATAACTAATTCAAAAATCCCAACTTTTTCAAAAATTGCAACTATTTCAAAAATCATGACGTTTTCGAAAATCAAAACTTTTCAGAAATCCAAACTTTTTAAAAATTTCTAAATTTTCTAAAATCTCAACTTTATCAAAAATGCCGATTTTTTTAAATCCTTACTTTTTAAAAAGATTATATTTTTGAAAATCACAAATATTAAAAATCAGGACTTTTTCAAATATCCTAACTTTTTCAAAAATCTTGATGTTGTAAAAATCCCAACATTTTCCAAATTTTTGACTATTTTTAAATCCTGACTTTTTCAAAAAAATTCACTTTTACAAAATCATGACTTTTGGAAAATCTAAATTTTTAAAAATCCCTTCTCAAAAAATCCCAACTTTTTTGAAAATGTTGAGTTTTTCAAAAATCCTGACTCTTTAACAAATTGAGAAGCCGAACTCTTTCGAAAATCCCAACTTTTTAAAAATCCATACTTTTTCGAAATATTCATATTTATAAAACCTCAACTTGTTTGAAAATATTAACATTTTTCATGTCCCAAAATTTTTTAAATCTTGATGTTTTCAAAACTAATAACTTTGTTTAAAATTGTAACTTTTTTAAATGTCGTGACTTTTTTGAAAATCTCACGTTTTTGAAAATACTGACTTTTTCAAAAATCTTGACTTTTTGAAAATCCCAAGTTTTTCAAAATATCCAACTTTTTCCAAATCTAACTATTTTAATGATTATAGGTTCATGGTTGAGGATTTACTTTTTAGGGTTTAGGTTTTGGGCTCGGGATTAAGGGTTTTAGGGTTTAGGTTTTGGGCTCGGGATTAAGGGTTTTAGGGTTTGGTGTTTAGGATTTAGGGATTAGGGCTCAGGGCTTAGGATTCAGAATTCAGGATTTAGGGTTGAGGTTACGGGTTTGGTGATCAAGGGTTAGGGTTTAAGAATTAGGTTTTAGGGTTAGATTTAGGGATCAGATTTTAGGGTTTGGGGTTCGAGGTTTATGGTCGAGGGATTTGCATTTAGGGTTTAGGGCTCATGGTTTACGATTGAGGGTTTAGTATTTAGGATTTAGAATTTAGAGTTTTAGGGTTTAGATCTCAGTGTTTAGGAGTAATTAGAGATTAAGGTTTAGGGTTTATATGGTATAGGGCTCCGAGTTTAGAGTTTAAGGTGTATGGTTGAGGATTTAGGGTTTAGATCTTAGTGTTAAGTGTATACGATCCATGGCTGAGGGTTTAAGTATTGGGGTTATGAGTTTAGGGTTTAGGGTTTAGGCCTCTAGCTAAAGGTTAAGGGTTTAGGGTTTTGGCTTAGGGCTCATGGTTCAAGGTATAGGGTTGAGGTTTTAGGGTTAGGCCTAAGGCTTTAGGGTTTAATGCTAAAGATTAGTGGTTTAGGGTTTAGGGCTTAGTGTTTAAGCTTTATGGCTCTTAGATCATGGTTTACGGTTTATGGTTTTAGGTATGGGTTTAGGGTTTAAGCTTCATGGCTCAGGGATCATGGTTTACGGTTTATGGTTTAGGATTTTGGGGTTTAGGGTTTAGCGTTTATGACTCAAGTTTCAAGTTTTAAGGTTTAGGCTTTAGAGGTCACAATTTTGAAAAAGTCATGATGTCAAAAATATCCTGATTTTGAAACAGTTAGGATTTTGAAAAAGTCATGATTTTCAAAAGCTTTTATTTTCAAAGCTTTTGAAAGTGATAAATTCGTGCATTTAAAAAGTTCACAATTTTTAAAATACTCGTGATTTTTTAAACATAAGTGATTTTCGAGATAGTCACAAAAAAAGTTGGAATTTTGAAAAAGTAAAGATTTTGAAAATGTTGGAATTTTAAAAAAAATAGTATATTCGAAACATTAGGGATATAAAAATCTCCTTAGTTTTGTAATTCTTGACTTATTTGAAAATGACACCTTTTTTCAAAATCTTATCTTTTTGTAAATCCCAACTTTCTCAAAATTCTATCTTTTTCTAAAATTACAAATTCTTTAAAAATCTATTTTTTTAAATTCACAACTTTTTGAAAATAATGAATTTTTCAAAAATCATGACATTTTCAAAAATCCAAAATTTTTGGAAAATCTAAATTATTCAAACTTTTGACTTTTTTTAAAATCCTAATATTTAAAGAAATTTGAGATTTTTGAAACTTGTGGTTTCAAAAAACAGATTCAAACAGACACCCGGAGCACAAGTTATGACCTTTTCAAATTTAGCTAATCTTGACTTTTTTGAGATTATAAGTTTTTCGAAAATCCCAACTTTTTCAAAAATTTAACTATTGCAAAAATTATGACGTTTTCAAAAATCAAAACTTTTTAGAAATCTAAACTTTTTTAAAATTCCTAATTTTCTAAAATGTCAACTTTATAAAAAATGCTGATTTTTTTAAAAATCCTTACTTTTTAAAAATATTATATTTTTTGAAAATCACAAATATTAAAAATCAGGTCTTTTCAAATATGTAGTGCCCACATTTTACACACACAATGACAATAATAAAATACCCAGATAATTTTTTTGACTTACATTGCTCACTTTGCATATCACAGCAAGGGCTCCAAGTACAAAAACTTGACTCGCATACAACAATCACATAAGTCATCGACTCACATAGACACTTGAGAACAATATAGGCATGTCGATGCCACACTTTTTCTAATGAACAAATACTAGCAATGCCCCCACTCACAAAAAAATACTCAAGGATGGGCAACCCACAACACATATTTTCTATAATTATATTTTAGTTACGATTAACACTCCAAGAATATTATTGTGCAAGTATAAATTTCTCAATTTTCCATCTACATAAACTTTATGTTCATTCCACATTTAATTTCTGGTTTATCCATTTTAAGTTGGCTTCTCTTATTCTTTACAAAATTTTCCATAACTGGCATACTTATTTGGCATAATTTGAATGCATATAAAATACTTAATTATCTTGTTCTTATGTTAAGAATCTTCTTCTCGAACATATAATCAATGTCTACCTTTTACTATTACGAATCAAAGGTGAAAGTGACTTGGTGTCCATATAGCAATTTTAGGATTTACAGAGATTTAAATATAAGATAACTTTTTACCACAAAACATTCCTCGATCACGGTATTATTGTTATTTCCGTTCCATAGTTATTCTAATTCAATGACTTGTGAAATTCTATTTTGTTTTATATACGTATTTTGTTTTTATCGAAAGTTGACCACACAAGGCAATTCATATTCTTTGTAACAAAAGAATATATTTAATTGAGATATAAGGTCTTTAAGAGTGGCATTACTCGAACCTCAACTCTCGTTTAGGGTTTAGGGGTAGGATTTATGGATCAGGTTTTAGGGTTTGGTGTTCAATTTTTACGTTAGAGGGTTTTGCACTTAGGGTTTAAGGTTCTTGGTTTAAGTTTGAGGGTTTAGTATTTAAAATTTTGCAGCTAGAGTTTTAGACTCAAAATTTAGGGTTTAGGAGTAATTAGAGCTTAAAGATTAGGGTTTATAGGGTATAGCGCTCAAATTTTAGGGATTAGGGTATAGGAGTTAGGGTTTAGGTCTTAGTGTTCATGTTTGAGGGTCCATGGCTCAGTGTTCGAGGTTTGGGGTTAAGATTTTAAGGTTTAGAGTTTAGGTCTCTAACTAAAGGTTTAAGGTGTAGAGTTTTGGATTAGGACTCACGGTTTAAGGTATAGAGTTTAGAGTTTACGATTAGGCCTATGGCTTTAGGGTTTCACTATTTATGATTTAGGGTTTAAGGCTTAGGTATAGGGGTTTAGGTTTATTGTTTAGGGCTTAGGGTTTAGGCTTCATGGTTTAGCGATCAAGGTTTAGATTTTGTGGTTTAAGGTTTGATGATTAGAGTTTAGGTTTTACGATTTAGTGATTTGGGTTTATGGCTGAGGGTTTAGGGTTTAGAATTAAGTGTTGAGGGTTTATGGTTTATGGTTTAAGATTTAGGGCTTTGGGCTTAGTGTTTAGGATGTTGGGATTTAGGGTTTAGGGGTTGCAGATTTGAAAAATTCATGATTTCAAAAATATCTCGATTTTCAAATAATTCATGATTTTCAAAATTCCTATCTTTTCAAAGATTTAGAATGTGATAAAGTTGTGAATTTAAAAAACTCGTGATTTTTTAAAAAATTGTAATTTTTAAAAAGATGAAATTTTCTAAATATTTGAAATTTTGAAAAGTAAAGATTTTAAAAATATTAGGATTTTCAAAGAAATTAAGATATTAAAAATAGTTGGGATTCAAAAATCTCTTCAGTTTTATAATTCCTGATTTATTTTAAAATTGCACCTTTTTTCAAAATCTTCTCTTTTTTAAGATCCCAACTTTCTCAAAATTCATGGCTTTTTCAAAATCATGACTTTTTTATATCCTAACTTTTTTGAAAATCCTTACTTTATTGAAAATCTCAACTTTTTCAAAAATTTGAGGGTGTTTGAAATTCGATCTTTTTAGAATTATAAACATCTATCTTTTTCTAAAATTGTAAATTCTTTAAAATTAAGTAATTTTTTAAATTTACAACTTTTTGAAAATAATGACTTTTTAAAAAATCTTTGACATATTCAAAAATCTAGAATTTCTTGAAAATCTAAATTATTCAAACTCTTGACTTTTTTAGAAAATCCTAATATTTTAAAAAAGTTGAGATTTTTGAAACGTGTGTGGTTTCAAAAAGGACTCAAACGGACACTTGGAGCACAAGTTATGACCTTTTCAAGTTCCTACTAATTTTGGCGCATCACTACATTTTTTAAATCTTGACTTTTTTAAGATTATAACTTTTTCAAAAATCCCAAATTTTTTGAAAATTGCAACTATTTCAAAAATCGCTATGTTTTCAAAAATCAAGAAATACCAACTTTTAAAATTCCTCAATCAAAACTTTTTCAGAAAAATGAACTTTTTAAGTGTTTCAGGTTTAGGTTTAGTGTTTACGGTTTAGGGGTTAGGGCTCAAGGCTCGGTGTTCATGGTTTAGGGTTTAGGGTTGAGGCTCGGGATTGGGGATCAACGTTTTGGTTTTAAGAATTAGGTTTTAAGGTTTAGGGTTAGGATTCAGGGCTTAGGTTTTAGGGTTTGGGGTTCGATTTTTACGGTTGAGGGTTCTGCATTTAAGGTTTACAGTTCATGTTTTACAATTGAGGGTTTAGTATTTAGGATTTTGCATTTAGGGTTTCAGACTCAAAATTTAGGGTTTAGTAGTAATTAGAGTTTAAAGTTTAGTATTTATAGGGCTCAAATTTTAAGGTTTAGAGTGTAGGGGTCGGGGTTTAGGTCTCTCAATGTTCATGGTTGATGGATCATGGGTTAGGGTTTAGCGTTTAGGTCTCTAGCTAAAGGTTTAGGGTTTAGGGTTTTGGCTTAGAGCTCTCGTTCAAGGTATAGGGTTTAAGGGTCAAGGTTAGGGGTTTAAAATCTTGACTTTTTTATTTTTTTAGGGTTTAGGGCATAACGTTTAGGGTTTTGGTTTCATGGCTCGGGGATAAGGGTTTAGGGTATATAGTTTAAGTTTTGGGGTTTAGAGTTTAGGTTTTTTTACTATATAGGGATTTGGGTTTATGGTTTATGGCTGAGGTTTAGGGTTTAGGAGTGTTTTTCGATTTAAGGGTTTATTGGATTTCTAGTTTAGGATTTAGGGCTTTGGGCTTAGTGTTTTGAATGTTGGAGTTTAGGGTTTGGCATTTAAGATTCAGGGTTTCAGGCTTTAGGATTTTTTAGGGTTTAGGGGTAAAGCAGTTTAGAAAGTTCACAATTTTAAAAAAACTCTTCATTTTTAAAAATAAATTATTTGAAAAATTCACGATTTTATTAAAAGTTTAATTTTTAAAAAGTAAAGATTTTTAAAATGTTAGGATTTTCAAAAAAATTAGGATATTCAAAAAAATTGGGATTTAAAAATCTCTTTAGTTTTGTAATTCCCATCTTATTTGAAAATTTCACCTTTTTTTAAAATCTTGTCTTTTTTGAAAATCCCACTTATCTCAAAACTTTCTCAAAATTCTTGGCTTTTTCAAAATCCAAATTTTTTTGAAATCCCAACCTTTTCATAATAACTTATTCAAAAATTTAAATTTCTTGAAAATCTAAATTATTCAAACTCCCAACTTTTTTGAAAAGCTTGATATTTTGAAAAAAGTTGAGATTTTAAAACATGTGGTTTAAAAAAATACGGACACATGGAGCACAAGTTATGATCTTTTCAAATTCCTACTAATTTTGGTGCATCACTACATTTTTGAAATCTTGACTTTTTTGAGATTATAACTTTTTTAAAATCCCAACTTTTTCAAAAATCGTAACTATTTAAAAAATTATGATCTTTTGAAAATCAAAACTTTTTAGAAATCCCAACTTTTTAAAATTCTGAATTTTCTAAAATCTCAACTTTATCAAACATGTCGAATTTTTTAAAAATCCTTACATTTTTTTAAATTAAAAAAATTCAACTATTAAAAATATGGACTTTTTCGAATATCTTGACTTATTCAAAAATATTGACTTTTTCAAAAATATTCACTTTTACAAAATCATGACTTTTTGGAAAATCTCAATTTTTTTCAAATCAGACTCTTCAAAAATGATATAAGCCCAACTATTTTGAAAATCCCAACTTGTTTGAAAATCTAAATTTTTCAAAGTCCTAACATTTTTAAATCTTGATGTTTGCAAAAATAACAACTTTGTTTAAAATTGCAACTTTTTCAAAAGTCGTGACTTTTTTAAAATCTCAAGTTTTTGAAAATTTAGACTTTTTAAAATCCCATGTTTTTCAAAATACAAAATTTTCAAAATCTAACTATTTTAAGGTTTCTAGGTTAAGGGCTCAAGGGATTTAGTGTTTGGGGTTTAGTGTTTAGGGTTTGGGATATGTTCATGACTTAGGGTTTAGGGTTTAGGGTTGAGGTTTAGTGTTTGAGGATTAAGGTTTAGTGTTTAAGAATTAGGTTTTAGGGTTTAAGGTTAGGATTTAGGGCTCAAGTTTTAGGGTTTGGGGTTCGAGGTTTACGGACTCATTGTTTACGATTGAGGGTTTAGTATTTAGGATTTAGCATTAAGGTTTTAGGGTTTAAGACTCAAAATTTAGGGTTTAGGAGTAATTAGAGCTTAAGGTTTAGGGTTTATAGGGTATAGGGCTAAGATTTTAGGGTTTAGGGTGTAGGGGTTAGGGTTTAGGTCTCAGTGTTCATGGTTAAGGGTCCATGGCTCAGTGTTCGAGGTTTAGGGTTATGAGTTTAGGGTTTAGGGTTTAGGGTTTTGGCTTAGGGTTCTGGTTCAAGTTATATGTATTAGGATTTATGGTTAGGCCTAAGGATTTAGGGTTCTTCACTATTTAAGATTTAGGGTTTAAGGCTCATGGATAGGGGTTTAGGGTTTATTGTTTAAGGTTTGGGGTTTAGAGTTTAGGTTTTACGATTTAGGGATTTGGGTTTATGATTTATGGTTGAGGGTTTAGGGTTTAGGATTAAGTGTTAAGGTTTATGGTTTATGGTTAAGGGTTTAGCATTTACGATTCAGGTTTAAAGCTTTAGGGTTTGGGGTTTAGGGTCACATGATTTTGAAAAAGTCATGATTTCAAAAATATCTCGATTTTGAAACAATTAGGATTTTAAAAAATTCATGATTTTTAAAAAGTCTGTATTTTCAAAGATTTTGAAAGTGATAAAGTCATGAATTTAAAAAGTTCACATTTTTAAAAACTTGTGATTTTTAAAAATTCGTAATTTTGAAAAAGTCCCAACTTGTTTGAAAATTTAAACATTTTCAAAGTCCCAACATTTTTTTAAATCTTTATAAATAACAAATTTGTTTAAAATTGTAACTTTTTCAACAGTCATGACTTTTTTGAAAATCTTAAGTTTTTGAAAATCCTGACTTTTTAAAAAATCTCAACTTTTTGAAAATCCAAGGTTTTCCAAAATACTAAAATTTTCAAAATCTAACTATTTTAAGGTTTATAGGTTGAGGTTTTATGGCTAAGGGGATTTAGTTTTTAGGGTTTAGGTTTTTGGGCTCAAGATTTGGGGTTTAGGGTTTAGTGTTTATTGTTCAAGGGTTTACGGGTTTTTAGGTAATAGGGTTGAGGTTCAGGCTTAGGGTTCAGGGTTTAGGGTTTAAGAATTAGGTTTTAGGGTTTTGGGTTTTAGGGTTTAGGGTTTAGGGATTTGGGGCTTTGTTTAAGGGTTTGGGTTGGACTGGTTGAGGGTTTTACACTTAGTGTTTACGATTTGGCTCATGATTTATGATTGAGGGTTTAGTATTTAGGATTTAGCATTTAGGGTTTTAAGGTTTAAGACTCAAAATTTAGGATTTAGGAGTAATTAGAGCTTAAGGTTTAGGGTATATAGGGTATAGGGCTTATAATTTAGGTTTTAGGTGTAGGGGTCAAGGTTTAGGTCTTAATGTTCATGGTTGAGGGTCTATGGCTTAATGTTCAAGGTTTGAGTTTGGGTAGGGTTTAGGTTTAAGTTTAGCTAAAGGTTTAGGTTTAGGGTTTTTGCTTAGGGCTCACGGTTCAAGGTATAAGGTTTTTAGGTTTAGGGTTAGGCCTAAGGTTTTTAAGGTTCACTATTTAGGGTTTATTTAGGGTTTAGGGTTTCTTGATTAGGGCTTGAGGGCTTAGGATTTAGGGTTTAGGCTTCATGGCTCAAGGATCAGGGTTTAGGGTTTATGGTTTAAGGTTTGGGGTTTAGAGTTTAGGTTTTACGATTTAGGGATTTGGGTTTATGGTTTTATGGCTGAGGGTTTATGGGATTTAGTGATTAAGGGTTTATGATTTTTAGTTTAGGATTTAGGGCTTTGGGCTTAGTGTTTAGGATGTTTGGGTTTAGGGTTTAGCATTAACGACTAAGTATCAAGCTTTAGGGTTTAGTTTTGAAAAAGTCACGATTTCAAAAATATATCAATTTTGAAATAGTTAGTATTTCAAAAAATTCATGATTTTAGAAAAGTCTATATTTTAAAAGATTTTGTAAATGATAAAGTTTTGAATTTAAAAAGTTCACAATTTTAAAAAACTCGTGATTTTTTAAAAATTGGTAATTTTGAAAAAGTCACGATTTTATAAAAAGTTGGAATTTTTAAAAAGTAAAGATTTTGAAAATGTTAGGATTTTTAAAAAAATAGGATATTCAAACTAGTTGGGATTTAAAAATATTTTCAGTTTTGTAATTCTCGACTTATTTGAAAATTGCATCATTTTTCAAAATCTTGTCCTTTCTGAAAATCCAAACTTTCTAAAAATTCTTAACGTTTTTGAAATCATGATTTTTAAATCCCAATTTTTTTCAAAATCTGAACCTTTTCATAATCTGACTTTTTAAAATCTAAACTTTTTCAAAAACCCTGAAAATTTTTGAAAAACCTAAATTATTCAAAAATCTAGAATTTCTAGAAAATCTAAATTTTCAAACTCCCAACTTTTTTTTTAAATCCTAATATTTTGAAAAAGTTGAGATTTTTGAAACTTGTGGTTTAAAAAATGGACTCTAATAGGACAAATGGAGCACAAGTTATGACCTTTTCAAATTCCTTCTAATTTTGGCACATCACTACATTTTATAAATCTTGACTTTTTTAAGATTATAACTTTTTTGAAAATCCCTAACTTTTTTCAAAAATCGCAATATTTCAAAAAATTCAACGTTTTCAAAAATCAAAACTTTTTCAGAAATCCCAAATTTTTAAAATTCTTGAATTTTTAAAATCTCAACTTTATTAAACATGCCGACTTTATTGAAAATCCTTACTTTTTAAAAAAGTTATATTTTATTGAAAATCAGAAATATTAAAAATTAGGATGTTTTTGAATATTCTTACTTATTCAAGAAATTCTAAATTTTTCAAAAATCTTGACATTTTAAAAATCTCAACATTTTCAAAATCTTGACTTTTTTGAAAATCTTGACTTTTTGAAATTCTTGAGTTTTTGAAAATATTCACTTTTACAAAGTCATGACTTTATAAAATCTCAATTTTTTAAAATCCCGTCTTTTAAAAAATCCTAACTTTTTATGAAAATTTCAAGTTTTAAAAATATTGACTTTTTCAAAAATCCAAACTATTCAAAAATCCTGACTTTCAAAAATGTGAAAATTCAAACTCTTTGAAAATCCCAAATTTTCAAATACTGACTTTTCTAAAATATTCTTTTTGAAAACGCTAACTAGTTTGAAAATCTGAACATTTTCAAAGTCCCAACATTTTTTATATCTTGATGTTTTCAAAAATAACAACTTTGTTTAAAATTGTAACTTTTTCAAAAGTCATGACTTTTTTAAAATCTCTTTAAAAAAATCTTTTTAAAATCCCATGTTTTTCAAAATACAAACTTTTCCCAAATCTAACTATTTAAAGGTTTCTAGGTTTTAGGTTTAGGCTAAGGAGATTTAGTGTTTAGGGTAAGGTTTTTAGGGGGATTAGGGTTTAGGGTTTAGTGTTTAGGGTTTAGGTATTTAGGCTCAAGTCTCAAGGTTCAAGGTTCAAGGTTGAGGTTCAGGGTTCAGGGATCAAGGTTTAGGGTTTAAGAATTAGGTTTTAGGGTTTATGGTTTGGGGTTTAGGGTTTAGGGTTAGGATTTAGGGCAGGTTTTACGGTTTGGGGTTCGAGTTTTATGGTTAAGGGTTTTGAACTTAGGGTTTACGACTCATGGATTACGATTGAGGGTTTAGTATTTAGGATTTAACATATAGGTTTTTAGGGTTTCATACTTAAAATTTAGGTTTTAGGGTAAGGGAGCTTAAGGTTTAAGGTTTTAGGGTTAGAAGTCGAGTTTAGGTCTTTGTTCATGGCATGAGGGGTTAGGGTTCGGTGTCTCGAGTGTTTGAGTTTATGAGTTTAAGGTTTTTGGGATTAGATCTCTAGCTAAAAGGTTAGGGGTTTAGGGTTTATTATTTAGGGTTTAGGGATTAGCCTTCATGTCTCAGGGATCAGGTTTTAGGGTTTAGGGTTTAAGGTTTGGAGTTTAGAGTTCAAGTTTTACGATTTAGGGATTTGGGTTTATGATTTATGGCTTAGGGTTTAAGGTTTAGATTCAATGTTAAGGGTTTTATGGTTTATGGTTTAGGATTTAGCTTTTTGGGCTTCGTGTTTAGTATTTTGGGGTTTTGGGTTTAGCGTTTACGTCTCATGTTTCAGCTTTAGGGTTTAGGATTTTGGGGTCATGATTTTGAAAATGTCACGATTTTAAAAATATTCGATATTTAAAAATTTAGGATTTCGAAAAATTTATGATTTTCAAAAAGTCGTATTTTTAAAGATTTTGAATGTGATAAAGTCGATAGTTTAAAAAGTTTACAATTTTTAAAAACTTGTGATTTTTTAAAATTCTTAATTTTCGAAAAAGTCATGATTTTATAAAAAGATTTTTGAAAAAGAAAGATTTTGAAAATGTTAGGATTTTATAAAAATTTGCATATTTAAAATAGTTGGGATTTAAAAATCTCTTTAGTTTTGTAATTCCTGACTTATTTGAAAATCCCAACTTATTTCTGAAAATCCTTTTTTTGAATCTTGTCTTTCATGAATTTTTTGAAAATCCCAACTTTTCTTAAAATTCTTGGCTTTTTGAAAATCTCAACCTTTTCTAAATTTTTAAATTCAACTTTTTAGAATTATGAAATTCTATCTTTTTCTAAAATTGAAAATTCTTTAAAATCCTATTTTTTTTAAATTCACAACTTTTTGGAAAATAATGAATTTTTCAAAAATCATGACATATTCAAAATCTTATAATTTCTTGAAAATCTAAATTATTCAAACTCCCGTATTTTTTTGAAAATCTTGATATTTTAAAAAATTGAGATTTTTGAAACATGTGATTTTAAAAAAACGAACTCAAACGGACACATGGAGCACAAGTTATGACCTCTAATTCTTGCTAATTTTGGCGCATCACTAGATTTTATAAATCTTGAATTTTTTTTTAGATTATAACTTTTTTGAAAATCCCAACACAACATTTTTAAAATCAAAATTTTTAGAATCCCAAGTTTTTAAAATGCCTGAATTTTCTAAAATCTCAACTTTATCAAAAATATTGATTTTTTGAAAATCCTTACTTTTTAAAAAAATTATATTTTTTCAAAATTGCATATATTAAAATATGGGACTTTTTGAATATCTAACTTATTCAAAAATCTGACTTTTTAAAAATCTTGACATTTTTAAAATCTTGACTTATTCAAAAACACTTTTTAAAAATCCCAACAAATTCTTGATTGTTTTAAAATCATGACTTTTTGAACATCTTCACTTTTACAAAGTAACGAATTTTTGGAAAATCTCAAGTTTTTAAAAATCATGTCTTTTCAAAAATCTAATTTTTTTAAAATGTCTTTTTTTTAAAAATCTTGGCTTTTTAAAAATCTTGACTCTTAAAAAATGTGTAAAGCCCAACTCTTTCGAAAATCCCAACTTTTTAAAAATCTAACTTTTTCAAAATATTCATTTTTGAAAACCCCAACTTGTTTGAAAATTTGAACATTTTCAAAGTCCCAAATTTTTAAAATCTTGATGTTTTCAAAAATAACAACTTTGTTTAAAATTGCAACTTTTTCAAAAAGTGAATTTTTGAAAATCTTTTTGAAAATCCTCGACTTTTTCAAAATCTTGACTTTTTGAAAATCCCAAGTTTTTCAAAATAACTTTTCCAAATCTAACTATTTTAAGGTTTCTAGGTTGAGGGTTTAGGGCTCAAGGATTTATTGTTTAGGGTTTAGGTTTTGGGCTCAAGATTCGGGTTTAGGGTTTAGTTGTTAGGGATCATGGCTTAGGGCTCAAGGTTTAGGGTTTGAAATTCAGTGTTTGGGGATCAAAGTTTAGCGTTTAAGAATTAGGTTTTAGGGTTTGGGTTTGTAGTTTTACGGTTGAGGGTTTTGCACTTAATGTTTGTGTCTCATGGTTTACGACTGAGCGTTTAGTATTTAACATTTAGCGTTTTGGGTTTTAGGGTTTAAGACTCAAATTTTAGGTTTTAGGAGTATTAGAGGTTAAGGTTTAGGGTTTATAGGGTATAGGGTTCATATTTTTAAGGTTTAAGTCTCAAAGTTGTTCATGGTTTAGTGTTCGAGGGTTAGGGGTTATGAGTTTAGGGTTTACGTCTCTAGCTAAATGTTTAGGGTTTAGGGTTTGGCTTAGGGCTCATGGTTCAAGTTTAGGGTTTAGGGTTTAGGTTTAGGGCCTATTTAGGTTTAAGGTTTAGGGTTAGGGGTTTATTCTTTAGGGTTTAGGGTTTAGGTTTATGGTTTAGGTTTAAGGGTTTAGGGTTTATGGTTTAAGGTTTGGGGTTTAGAGTTTAGGTTTATGATTTAGGGATTTGGGGGTTTATGGTTTAGGATTTAGGGCTTTGGGTTTAGTGTTTGGGATGTTGGGGTTTAGGGTTTTCAAAAAAATTAGGATATTCAAAATAGTTGGGATTTAAAAATCTCTTTCAGTTTTGTAATTCTGACTTATTTGAAAATTGCACTTTTTTCAAAATCTTGTCTTTTTTAAAATCCCAACTTTCTCAAAATTCTTGGTTTTTACAAAATCATGACTTTTTTGAAATCCCAACCTTTTCATAATCTTAACTTTTTTGAAAATCTTGAGTTTTTCAAAAACCCTAAAATTTTTGAAATTCAAACTTTTTCTAGAATTGTAAATTCTTTAAAATCCTAAAATTTTTGAAATTCACAAACTTTTGAAAATAATGACTTTTTCAAAGATCATGACATATTAAAAAATCCATAATTCTGGAAAATCTAAATTATTCAAATACTTTTTTGAAAATCTTATATTTAAAAAAAGTTGAGATTTTTGAAACATGTGGTTTAAAAAAAAATTGACTCAAATGGACAACCGAAACACAAGTTATGACCTTTTCAAATTCCTGTTAATTTTGGCACATCATTAAATTTTTGAAATCTTGATTTTTTTGAGATTATAACTTTTTGAAAATCCCAAACTTTTTGAAAATCGCAACTATTTCAAAAATCACAATGTTTTGAAAATGAAAACTTTTTAAGAAATCCAACTTTTTAAAATTTTTTTAATTTTCTAAATCTCAACTTTATCAAAAATGCTGATTTTTTTGAAAATCCTTACTTTTAAAAAATATATTTTTGAAAATCGAAATATTAAAAATCATGACTTTTTTTCTTAAAAAAATTGACAATGTTTTAAAAATCCCAACATTTTCCAAAATCTTGACTTTTTTGAAAATTTTCAGTTTTACAAAATCATGTCTTTTCAAAATCTAATTTTTAAAAAATATTGTATTTTCTAAAATCTTAACTTTTTTAAAAATGTTGACTCTTTTTCAAAAATCCACATTTAAAAATCCTGACTCTTGAAAATGTGAAAATCCCAACTCTTTGAAAATCCCAACTTTTAAAAAATCCAAACTTTTTGAAATATTCATTTTTCAAAAACCCCAACTTGTTTGAAAATTTTAACATTTTCAAAGTCCCAACATTTTTAAATATTGATGTTTTCAAAAATAACAACTTTTTTTTAAAATTGTAACTTTTTCAAAAGTCTGATTTTTGAAAATCCCGACTTTTATAAAATCTTGACTTTTGAAAATCCCAAGTTTTTCCAAATACCAAAAATTTCCAAATCGAACTATTTTAAGGTTTTAGGTTAGGTTGAAGGTTTAGGCTTTAGTTTAGGTTTTGGGATCAGAGAGGTTTCGGGGTTTAGGGTTTAGGGTTTTAGGCTTGAGGTTGGGATCATGGTTTACGGTTTAGAATTAGGTTTTAGGTTTTAGGTTTTAGGGTTTAGGGTTAGGATTTAGGGGGCTTGAGGGGTTTAGGGTTTAAAGTTCAAGGTTTATGGTTGAGGGTTTTGTATTTAGGATGTTTAGCTCATTTAGGGTTTACAATTAGAGCTTAAGGTTTTTACGGTTTTAGGGTATATTATTTAGGTTTAGGGTTTAGGAGTATTAGAGCGTTTAGGGTCTAGGTTTTAGCCAAAGATTTAGGGTTTAGGGTTTGCCTTAGGGCTCATAGTTGGGTTAGGGTTTAGGTTAGGGTTTAGGGTTAGGTTAAGGCTTTAGATTCATTGTTTAGGCCTTAGGGTTTAGGATTAGGGTTAGGGGTTTATGGTTTAGCATCGTGGCTTTAGGGATCGGGGTTTAGAGTTTAAGGTTTAAGGTTTGGGGTTTAGAGTTTAGATTTTATGACTTCAAGGGATTTGGGTTTTAGTTTTGGTTGAGGGTTTAGGGTTTAGGATTGAGGTTTAAGTGTTTATGGTTTATGGTTTAGGATTTAAGGTTTTTCGGCTTTAGTGGGTAGGATGTTGGGGTCTAGGGTTTAGCGTTTACGACTCACAATTTTTTTAAAACTCATGATTTTTTAAAAGTTCATAATTTTCAAAAAGTCACAATTTTTAAAAAGTTGGATTTTGAAAAAGTAAAGATTTTTAAAATGTTAGGATTTTTAAAAAAATTAGGATATTCAAAATAGTTGGGATTTAAAAATCTCTTCAATTTTGTAATTCTTGACTTATTTGAAAATTGCACCTTTTACAAAATCTTGTCTTTTTTAAAAATCCCAACTTTCTCAAAATTCTTGGATTTTTCAAAATCATGACTTTTTGAAATCTAATTTTTTTTTAAAATGTATGGTCCCAACATTTTCATAATGTTGATTTTTTGAAAATCTCAACTTTTTCAAAAAATTTAAAAATTTTGAAATTCAAACATTTTTAGAATTATGAAATTCTATCTTTCTCTAAAATTACAAATTCTTTAAAATCCTTTTTTTTGAAATTCACATTTTTGAAAATACTATTTTCAAAAATAATGACTTTTTCAAAAATCAAGAATTTCTAGAAAATATAAATTATTCAAACTCCCAACATTTTTTTAAAAATCCTGATATTTTTAAAAAGTTTAGATTTTTGAAACATGTGGTTTAAAAATAGGACTCAAATGAACTCAAACATTTTTAGAATTATGAAATTTTATCTTTTTCTAAAATTGAAAAAAATCTTTAAAATCCTTTTTTTAAATTCACAACTTTTTGAAAATAATGAATTTTTCAAAAATCATGACATATTAAAAAATCTAGAATTTTTTGAAAATCTAAATTATTCAAACTCTTGACTTTTCTTTGAAAATCTGATATTTTAAAAAAGTTGAGATTTTTGAAACATGTGGTTTAAAAAAAAAAACTCAACTTAAATGGTCACCTGGAGTACAAGTTAATATTTTTTTGAAATCTTGACTCTTTTGAGATTATAACTTTTCAAAAATCCCAACTTTTTAAAAAATTGCAATGTTTTCGAAAATAAAAACTTTTAGAAATCCAAACTTTTTAAAAATTCTTGAATTTTCTAAAATCTCAAATTTATCAAAAAATGTCTGACTTTTTGAAAATCCTTACTTTTTTAAATAAATATTTTTTTCAAAAATCACAAATTTTAAAAATCTAGACTTTTTCAAATATCGACTTATTCAAAAATCTTGACGTTTTAAAAATCCCAACATTTTCAAAAATCTTGACTTTTTTAAAATCCAGACTTTTCTAAAATCCTGACTTTTTCAAAAATCTTCACTTTTAAAAAATCACGACTTTTTGGAAAATCTAATTTTTTCTAAATTTCGTCTTTTAAAAAATCCTAACTTTTTTTAAAATGTCAATTTTTCAAAAATATTGACTTTTTTCAAAAATGCAGACTCTTAAAATATCCCTACTCTTCAAAAATGCAACTTTTCAAAAATCTCAACTTTTTGAAAATTGAACATTTTCAAAATCCCAACTTTTTGAAAATCTTGAACATTTTCAAAATAACAACTTTTTTTAAAATTGATGACTTTTTCAAAAGTCGTGACTTTTTAAAATCTAAAGTTTTTAAAATTCTGACTTTTTCAAAAGTCGTGACTTTTGAAAATCTAGAGTTTTTTAAAATACCAACTTTTTCCAAATCTAACTATTTTAAGGTTTTTGGGTTTAGGGTTTAGGGCTCAGGGGATTTAGTATTTAGGGTTTAGGTTTTTGGGCTTAGGATTCGAGGTTTAGGGTTTAGTGTTTAAGGTTTAGGGATTTAGGGCTTAAGGATTATGGTTCAGGATTTAGGATTTAGGTTTGAGGTTCGGGGTTTGGGGTTCAAAGTTTAGGGTTTAAGACCTAGGTTTTAGGGTTTAACTCATGGTTTACGATTGAGGGTTTAGTATTTAGGATTTAGCATTTAGGGTTTTAGGGTTTAAGACTTTAGGGTTTAGGAGAAATTAGAGCTTAAGGTTTAGGGTTTATATTTATAAGGCTAAGGGTTCGGTGTTCATGGTTGAGGGGATTAGGGTTGGCTAAGGGTTCGAGGTTTGGGGTTATGAGTTTAGGGTTTAGGGTTTTGGTCTCTAGCTAAAGGTTTAGGGTTAAGGGTTTTGGCTTAGGGCTCACGATTCAAGGTATAGGGTAGGTTTAGGGTTAGTTTAAGGGCTTTAGGGTTCACTCTTTATGGTTTAGGGGTGTAGGGTTTTATAGGGTTTAAGGTTAAGGGTTTATTGTTTAGGGTTTATGGTTTAGGCTTAGGGATATGGGTTTAGGGTTTATGGTTTAAGGTTTGGGGTTTAGAGTTTAGGTTTTACAATTTAGGGATTTGAGTTTATGGTTTATGGCTGAGGGTTTAGGGTTTAAGATTCGGTGTTAAGGGTTTATGGTTTAGGTTTAGGCTTTTGGGTTTAATGTTTAGGATGTTGGGGTTTAGTGTTTAGCATTTACAATTCAACTTTTAGGTTTAGGGGTCACCTTTTTTAAAAAGTCATGATTTTGAAAAAGTTAAGATTTCAAAAATCTTTATTTTCAAAGATTTTGAAAGTGATAAACTCATGAATTTAAAAAAGTCACAATTTTTTAAGAACCTCTTGATTTCTAAAAAAAAATTAATTTTCGAAAAAGTCGCTATTTTATAAAAAGTTGGAATTTTGAAAAAGTAAAGATTTTGAAAATGGTTAGGATTTTCTTTTTAAAAAATAGGATATTCAAAACATGTTGGGATTTTAAAATCTCTTCAGTTTTGTAATTCCTGACTTATTTGAAAATTGCACCTTTTTCAAAATCTTGTTCTTTTTTGAAAATCCCAACTTTCTCAAAATTCTTGGCTTTTTTAAAATAACGACTTTTTGAAATCCCAATTTTTTTAAAATCCCAACCTTTTCATAATCTTGACTTTTTGAAAATCTCAACTTTTTCAAAAACTCTAAAATTTTTAAATTCAAACTTTTTTAGAATTATGAAATTCTATCTTTTCTAAAATTGCAAATTCTTAAAATCCTTTTTTTTTTTTTTAAATTCACAACTTTTTGGAAAATAATGAATTTTTAAATCATGACATATTAAAAAATCCAGAATTTTGGAAAATCTAAATTATTCAAACTCTTGACTTTTTTTTGAAAATCCTAATATTTTAAAAAAGTTGAAATTTTTAAACATGTGGTTTAAAAAAAGGACTCAAACGGTCTGGAGCACAAGTTATGTGCTTTTCATATTCCTGTTAATTTTGGCACATCACTACATTTTATAAATCTTGACTTTTTTGAGATTATAACTTTTTCGAAAATCCAAACTTTTTGTAAAATCGTAACTATTTAAAAAATCACGATGTTTTAGACAATGATTTTTTTTTTCAGAAAGCCCAACTTTTAAAAAAATCTTGAATTTTAAAAAATCTAAAATTTTATAAAAAATGCTTTTAAAACTTTTTGAAAATCCTTACTTTAAGAAAAAATACATTTTTTCAAAAATTGTAAATATTAAAAATTGCGACTTTTGAATATCTCAACTTATTCAAAATATTGTAGTTTTAAAATCCAAACATTTTCCAAAATCTTGAATTTTTTGAAATTCTTCAATTTTTAGAAAATCACAACTTTTTTAAAATCGACTCTTCAAAAATGTGAAAAGCCCAACTCTTTCAAAAATCCCAACTTTTTAAAAATCCTGACTTTTCAAAATATTTATTTTTTAAAATCCCAACTTGTTTAGGTTTTCAGGATTTAAACTTAAGGATTCAAGGTTTAGTGTTTAGTGTTTGAAAGGGTTTATGGATTAGGGCTCATGGTTCAGGGTTTAAGATTGAGGTTTAGGGTTTAATAATTTAGGTTTTGGATTTAGGATTTAGGGCTCAAATTTTAGGGATTGGGGTTAGTTTTTTTAGGTTGAGGGCTTTAGATTACAGTTAGAGTTTAAGGCTCATGGTTTACGAATGAGGGTTTCGTATTTAGGATTTAGCATTTAGGGTTTTAGGATTTAAGACTCAAAATTTAAGGTTTAGGATTATTTAGAGATTAAGGTTTAGGGTTTATTCTAGAGTTTAGGGTTTTTTTTATGGTTTAAGGTTTGGGATTTTGAGTTTAGGTTTTATGGTTTTGGTTGAGGTTTATGGTATAGGGTTTAGGGTTTAGGGTTTTTGGCTTAGGATTTAGGGATTTAGGATTAGTTTTTAGGAGTTTGGGGTTTAGGGTTTAGCATTTATGACTCAATTTTAAGGCTTTAGGGTTTAGGGTTTAGGGGTTCGTGATTTTGAAAAAGTCATGATTTCAAAAAAAAACTGATTTTGAAATAGTTAGGATTTCCAACAATTCATGATTTTAAAAAATTTGTATTTTCAAAAAATCACGGCGTTTTTCAAAATGGTTTTTTTTGCAGAAATCCCAACTTTTAAAAATTCCAGATATTTTTAAAAATCTCAACTTTATAAAATTGAATTTTGAAAATCAGACTTGTTTGAAAATGGGTTTAAACATTTTCAAAAAGTCCCTACATTTTAAAATCTTGATGTTTTAAAAAATAACAACAATTTTCAAAAGTAATGTCTTCTTTTTGAAAATCCGAATTTTTTTAAAAATATTAACTTTGGAAAATCCCAAGGTTTTTAAAAATACCATTTTTTTCCAAATCTGAAACTTTTTTTAAAATTTAACTATTTGAGGTTTAGGGATTAAGTTTTTGGTTTTGGGGTTTAGGGTTAAAAATCCTAAATTAAAGTTGGGAATCAATTATAATTTAGGTTTCAAAAGGTTTAGGGTTTAGGATTATGAGGATTAAAGTTTAGATTTTTGAAAAAGCTATAATTCAAAAAAAACTCAAGACTTTTTCAAAAATTTTAGGGATCAACAAAATTAAATGAATTTGGAAAAGGTCATAAATTTTTTACATTTGTATGTTTGATTCCATTTTTTAAAACATGTTTCAAAATCTAAACTTTTAAAATTTCAAGATTTTCAAAAGAAATTCCGAGCTTTGAATAATTTAGATTATCCAGAAATTATGCATTTTGAATATCTCATGATCTTTTAAAAGTTATTATTTTCAAAAAGTTGTGAATTTGAAAAATAAAATTAGGATTTTTACAGATTTTTTAAACTTTTAGAAAAGATAGAATTTTATAATTCTTAAAAAAGTTCTAAATTTTTAAAAAATTTTACTTGGTTTTTGAACAAGTTGATTTTTTAAAAGTCAAGATTTTGAAAAGGTTGGGATTTTTCAAAAAGTCAACTTGATTTGAAAAAGTCAAAATTTTGAGAAAGTTGGGATTTTAAAAAATACAAGTGATTGAAAAAAGGTAAAATTTTCAAATAAGTCGGGATTTTAACTTGTTTTAAAACGGTGACTTTTTTTCAAAAATGAAATTTTAAAAAATCAACAATTTTTAAAAATTTGAACTTTTTCTAAATTAGACTTTTGAATATCACACTTTTAAAAAAAATTTTTAAAATCTCTGAGTTTTGAAAGTTATGATTTTTTTAAAATCCTAAATTTTTCAAAATCGGATAATTTTTAAATCGTGACTTTTAAAAATTTTAAAACCTAGAAAAACCTAAACCCTTAAACCTAAAACCTAAGTTTAAAAGCTAAACCCCAACATCCTAAACAAAATCCCAAAGGTTTAAATCAAAAACAATTTTTAAACCCTTAATTTCAAATCCTAAACATTTTAAATTTTAGCCATAAACCATTACTTTTTAAATCCTTAAATTTTAAAATCCTAACTTTCTAAAATTTAAACCTTAAAAACCCTAAACCATTGAGCCATAAATTCTGAAAATTTTTTTTGTAATTTTTGAAAAGGTGGGATTTTTGAAAAGTCTTAATTTTTCAAAAACTAGGTTTTTTAAAAAAGTTAGGATTTTTTAAAAGATAGGATTTTAAAAAAATAGATTTTCAAAAAGTTAATTTTTAAAAGTGATGTTTTTTTTTTGAAAAGTTAGGATTCTCAAAAAATTTAAGATTTTGGAAAATATTGGGATTTTTAAAACATCATTTTTTTTGAAAAAGTCAGGATTTTTGAATAAAGCCAGTCAAAATGGATTTTGAAAAGTCCAATTTTTTAATTTTAAAATTTTGATTTTCAAAAAATATTTTACTTTTTAAAAAGTAAGGATTTTAGAAAAGTCGGACTTTTAAATTTTTGATAAAGTTTTGATTTTTGAAAATTTAATTTGCGATTTTTGAAAATTAGTTTTATTTTAAAAAAATTCCCAAGGATTTTGAAAAAGTTATAATCTTTATTCAAGATTTATAAAATGTAGTGATTTGCAAAAATTAGTAGGAATTTGAAAAGGTAATAACTTAGGCTTAGAGTGTCTATTTGAGATCATTTTTTTAAAACCACATGTTTCAAAAATCTCAAATTTTATTAAATATCAGGATTTTTAAAAAAAATTGGGAGCTTGAATAATTTAGATTTTCCATAAATTCTGGATTTTTGAATAAGTCATGATTTTCAAAAAATTCATTATTTTCCAAAAAGTTGTGATTTCGAAAAAAGCCAATAATTATGAAAGTTAGGATTTTCAAAAAAGAAAAGATTTTGAAAAAGGTGCAATTTTCAAATAAGTCGGGAATTTACAAAAAGCTTAGGAGATTTTTAAAATCCCAGTTTTGGTTTTAATATCCTTTTTTTTAAAAAATCCTAACTTTTTAAAAATCTTTTCTTTTTAAAATTCCAACTGCTTTTAAAAAGTCACGAGTTTTTTTAAAATTGTGAATTTTTTAAATTTACGACTTTATCACTTTCAAAATCTTTGAAAATACAAACTTTTAAAATCATAAATTTTTCAAAATCCTAATTGTTTTTTGAAAATTGGGGTTTTTTGAAATTTGACTTTTTCAGGGTTTATGGTTTGCAACCTAAAGCTTAAACCCTTAAACCTAAAACGCTAAGTTTCAAAGTTTAGGCTAGGGTTTAAACCCAACATCCAGGTTTTAGTTGTTTTAGGATTTAAACCTAAATCCTAAAATAAACTATAAATCCTTAACATTTTAATCCTTAACTATAAAGTTTTAAATCCTAAACCCTAAACAATTTTTAAGCCCTAATCTTGATTTTTTAAAAATTCATAATTTTGAAAAAAATTATATATAGTTGGAATTTTGAAAAATTAAAGATTTTGAAAATGTTAGGATTTTAAAAAAATAGGATATTCAAAACAGTTGGGATTTTAAATTCTCTTGGTTTTTGTAATTCGACTTATTTGAAAATTGCACCTTTTTTTAAAATCTTGTGTTTTTTTAAAATGCCAACTTTCTCAAAATTCTTGGCTTAAGGTTTTTGAAATCACGACTTTTTAAAATCTAAATTTTTGTTTGAAATCCAAACCTTTTTCATAATCTTGACTTTTTTAAAATCTCAACTTTTTCAAACACCCCAATTTTTGTTTAATTCGAGCTTTATTAGAATTATGAAATTCTATCTTTTTCTAAAAGTGCAAATTCTTGAAAATCCTAAATCGTGATATTTTAAAAAGGTTGAGATTTTTGAAACACTTGGTTTAAAAAGATTTTAAAACTCAAAGGTTGGAACGGATCACAATTTATGACCTTTTCAAATTCTTACTTATTTTGGCGCATCACTACATTTTTGAAATCTTGACTTTTTGATAATATAATTTTTTAAAATCCCAATTTTTTCAAAAACCACAACTATTTCAAAAGTCGTGACATTTTCAAAATCAAAACTTTTTGAAATCCAATTTTGAAATTGAACTTTTTTAATTTTCTAAAAACTCAACTTTATCAAAAATCGAACTTTTTGAAAATCCTTTTAAAAAAAAATTATATTTTTCAAAATCGTAAATATTAAAAATCTAGACTTTTTCGAATATCCCGACTCATTAAAAAATCGTGACTTTTTAAAAAATCTTGACATTTTAAAATCCCAACATTTTCCAAAAAATTCTTACTTTTTTTTTTAAATCGTGACTTTTAAAAAATCTTGACTTTTTCAAAAATCATTAAAAACTTTTGGAAAATCTCAAAAATTAAATGTCAAGTTTTTAAAAAAATTTGACTTTTAAAAAAATCAGGACTCTTCAAAAATCCAACTCTTTCAAAAATCCCAACTTTTCAAAAATCTTGACTTTTCGAAATATTCATTTTTGAAAACCCCAACTTGTTTGAAAATCTTAACATTTTCAAACTCAGCATTTATTGAAATCTTGATGTTTTCAAAAATAACAACTTTATTTAAAATTGTAACTTTTTCAAAAGTCGTGAATTTTTTTAAAATTGTAACTTTTTCAAAAGTCATGACTTTCTTTAAAATCTCAAAGTTTTTAAAATCCTGACTTTTTGAAAATACCAACTTTTTCAAAATCTAACTATTTTAAGGTTTATAGGTTGAGGGTTGAGGGTTTAGGGGATTTAGTCTTCAGGGTTTAGGCTTTGGTATTTAGAGCTTAAGGTTTAGTGATTATGGATTAGGTCTCGGGGCTCAAGGTTGAGGTTTGAGGGTTTGAGGTTTAGGGTTCATCGGGGTTTAGGGTTATGGGATTTATGAATCAGGTTTTAGGGTTTGGGGTTCGAGGTTTACAGGTTGAGGGTTTTGCACTTTAGGTTTACATCTCATAGTTTACGATTGAGGTTTAGTATTTAGGGTTTAGCATTTATGGTTTTAGTGTTTTAGACTCAAAATTTTGGGTTTATAGGTTTCGGTGTTCAAGGTTTAAGTTTAGGTTTTTGGTTTAGGGTTTAAGGGTTTAAGGTTTAGGTTTTAAAGTTTAGGGTTAGATTTAAGGCTTTAGGATTTAGGATTTTAGTTTAGGGTTTTATTTTGTTTAGGCTCGGGTTTAGGGTTTAGGCTTTAGGGTTTATGGTCACGATTTTGAAAAGTCGCGATTTCAAAATATATCAATTTTTAAACAGTTAGGATTTCAAAAAAATTCATGATTTTCAAAAATTCTTTATTTCAAAGATTTTGGAATTGATAAATTCATGAACTTAAAAAGATCACAATTTATAGAAAAAACGATTTTATAAAATTTGTAATTTTCGAAAAAGTCACAATTTTATTAAAAAATATGGAATTTTGAAAAAGTAAATTTTTTTTAAAATGTTAGAATTTTCAAAAAATAGGATATTCAAAGTAATTGGGATTTAAAAATCTCTTCAATTTTTTAATTCCTGACTTATTTGAAAATTGCACATTTTTTCAAAATCTTGTCTTTTTTGAAAATTCATACTTTCTGAAATTCTTGGCTTTTTCTAAATCTTAGCTATTTTGAAATCCCAAATTTTGTTCAAAATCCCAACCTTTTCATAATCTTGACTTTTTTGAAAATCTCAACTTTTAAAAATTCCCTAAAATTTTTTAAATTTGACCTTTTTTAGAATTATGAAATTCTATCATTTTATAAAATTGCAAATTCTTTAAAATCCTACATTTTTTGAAATTCACAACTTTTTGAAAAATAAACTTTTCAAAAATCAACATATTCGAAAATCTTGAAAATCTTGAAAATTAAATTGATTCAAACTCCGACTATTTTTGAAAATCCGATATTTCTAAAAAGTTGAGATTTTTGAAACATGTGGTTTTAAAAAGGAAAAAAGGACAAAGCACAAGTTATGACCTTTTCAAATTCCTACTAATTTGGACGCATCACTAACATTTTAAAAATCTTAATTTTTTTGAGATTATAACTTTTTGAAAATGAAAATCAACTATTTCAAAAATCAAACGATGTTTTGAAAATCAAAATCTTTTTCAAGAAATCCCAATTTTTTATCAAAAATGCATACTTTTTTTGAAAATCCTTACTTTTTAAAAAATCTTGATGTTTTAAAATTCCCAACATTTTCCAAAATCTCGACTTTTCAAATATCCTTACTTTTTTGAACATCTTCACTTTTAAAAAATTTGACTTTTTGGAAAATCACAATTTTTGAAAAATCCGAATCTTTTCAAAAATCCTAAAGTTTTTGAAAATGTTGATTTTTTCAAAAATCTCAACTTTTTAAAAAATCCACTCTTAAAAAATCCCAATTCTTCAAAAAAGTGAATAGCGCAACTCTTTCAAAAATCTCAACTTTTCAAAAATCCTGACTTTTTAGAAATATTTATTTTTGAAAATTCCCAACTTTTTGAAAATCAACATTTTCAAAGTCTCAATACATTTTAAAATCTTGATGTTTTCAAAAATAAGAACTTGGTTTAAAATTGTAACTTTTTTAAAAGTTGTGACTTTTTTGAAAATCTCAAGTTTTTGAAAATCCTAATTTGTTGAAAATCCAAAGTTTTTCAAAATACCAACTTCTCCAAAATCTAACTTTTTAAAGGTTTCTAGGTTAAGGGGATTTAGTGTTTAGGATTTAGGTTTTTGGGCTCAGTATTCGAGGTTTAAGGTTTAGTGTTTAGGGTCTAGGGATTAGGGCTCACGGTTCGAGGTTCAAGGTTCGCGAATCAAGGTATAGGGTTTAAGAATTAGGTTTTGGGGTTTAGGGTTTATGGTTAGGATTTAGGGCTCAAGTTTAAGGGTTTCGGCTTCAAGGTTTATGGTTGAGGGTTTTTCACTTAGGGTTTACGGGTAATGATTTTCGATTGAGGGTTTAGTATTTAGTATTTAACATTTAGGGTTTTAGTTTAAGATTCAAAATTTAAGGTTTTGTAGTAATTAGACCTTAAGGTTTAGGGTTTATAGGGTATAGGGCTAAGAGTTTAGGGTTTAGAGCATAGGGTGTTAGGGTTTAGGTCTCGGTTTTCATAGTTGAGGGCCGATGGCTCAATGTTTGAGGGTTTGGGGTTATGAGTTTAGGGTTTAGTTATTTAGGTCTCACTAAATGTTTAGTGTTTAGGGTTTTGGCTTAGGGCTCCATGGTTCAAGGTTAGGTTTAGAGTTAGGCCTAGGGTTTAGGGTTTACTGTTTATGGTTTAGGCTTAGGGTTTAGGCTTCATGGCTTAGGGTTTATGGTTTAAGGTTTGGGGTTTAGAGTTTAGGTTTTACGATTTAGGGATTTGGATTTATGGTTTATTGCTGAGGGTTTAGGGTTTAGGTTTATGGTTTTTTAGGATTTAGGGCTTTGGGCTTAGTGTTTAAGATGTTGGTGTTTAGGGTTTAGTGTTTACCACTCAGGTGTAAGGTTTAGGGTTATAGGTGTCACACATTTGAAAAAGTCACGATTTCAAAAATACCCTGATTTTGAAATAGTTAGGATTTCAAAAAATCATGATTTTCAAAAGTATGTATTTTCAAAGATTTTGAAAGTGATAAAGTCATGAATTTAAAAAGCTCACAATTTTAAAAAAAAACTCATGATTTTTTAAAAATTTGTAATTTTCGTTAAAGTCATTGATTTTATAAAAAGTCAGAATACTGAAAAACTTAAGATTTTGAAAATGTTAGGATTTTAAAAAAATGAGGATATTCAAAATAGTTGGCATTTAGAAATCTCTTCAGTTTTGTAATTCCCAATTTATTTAAAATTTGCACATTTTTTCAAAATCTTGTCTTTTTCAAAATCCAACTTTCTGAATATTCTTGGATTTTTTGAAATTGACTTTTTGAAATCCCAATTTTTGTTCAAAATCCCAACCTTTTCATAATCTTGAATTTTTCACAAATTCTGTAAAATCTTTAAAGTTTTTTGAAATTCACATGTTTTTGGAAAATAATGATGTTAAAAATAAATCATGACACATTCAAAAATAAAGAATTTCTTGAAAATCTAAATTATTCAAAATCACTACTTTTTTCTTTAAAATCTTGATAAATTAAAAAAGTTAAGATTTTTTTTTAAAATTCTTGAATTTTATAAAATCTCAACTTCATAAAAAATGCTGACTTTTTTGGAAATCCTTACTTTTTAAATTTATATATTTTTGAAAATCTCAAATATTAAAAATCAGGAATTTTCAAATATCATGACTTTTTCAAAAATCTTGACATTTTAAAAAATCCCGATTTTTCGAAAATCTTCACTTTTAAAAAATCATGAATTATTAGAAAATCTCAAATTTTTTAAAATTTCGTCTTTTCCAAAGTCCTAAATTTTTTTAAAATGTCAAGTTTTTAGAATTTCTTGACTTTTTCAATAATCCAGACTCTACAAGATTCCCAACTCTTCTAAAATTTGAAAATTCCAAATATTTAAAAACTTCCAACTTTTCAAAAATCTTGACTTTTTTGAAATATTAATTTTCGAAAACCCCAACTTGTTTAAAAATCTAAACACTTTCAATGTCCCAACATTTTTTAAAATCTTGATGCTTTCAAAAACAACAAAAATAAGAACTTTGTTGGAAATTGTAACTTTTTCAAAATCTCAAGTTTTTGAAAATCTTGACTTTTTGAAAATCCCATGTTTTTCAAACTACAAACATTTTCCAAATCTAACTATTTTAAGGTTTCTATGTTGATGGTTTAGGTTTTGGGGATTAGTATTTGGGTTTAGGGTTTAGTGTTTATGGTTTAAGGATTACTGCTTAGAGCTCAGGGTTTCATGGTTCAGGGTTTACGGTTGAAAATGCCAACTTTCTCAAAATTCTTAGCTTTTTCGAAATCACAACATTTTTGAAATCCCAATTTTTGTTTGAAATCCTTACCATTTCTTAATCCTTAGTTTTTGAAAATCTCAACTTTTTCAAAAACCTAATTTTTGAAATTCAAACTTTTTTAGAATTATAAAATTCTATCTTTTTGTAAAATTACAAATTCTTTAAAATCCTAAATTTTTTAAATTCACAACTTTTTGGAAAATAATGACTTTTTCAAAAATCATGACATATTCAAAAATCTAGAATTTCTAGAAAATCTAAATTATTCAAACTCTCGACTTATTTTGAAAATCCATATATTTTAAAAATGTTGAGATTTTTGAAACACGTGGTTTAAAAAAAATGGATTCAAACAGACACCTAGAACACAAGTTATGACCTATTCAAATTCCTGCTAATTTTTGTGCATCACTACATTTTTAAATCTTGATTTTTTTGAGATTATAACTTTTTCAAAAATCTCAACTTTTTCAAAAATAACAACTATTTCAAAGTTTAGGGTTTAGGTCTTAGTGTTCATGGTTGAGGGTCCATGGCTTAGGGTTTGAGGTTCGGGGTTATGAGTTTAGGGTTTAGGGTTTTGGCTTAGGGCTCATGGTTCAAGGTATAGGGTTTAGGTTTATTGTTTAGGGTTTAGTTCTTATGGTTTATGGTTTAGGCTTCATGGCTATGGGATCAGGGTTTAGGGTTTATGGTTTAAGGTTTGGGGTTTAGAGTTTAGGTATTATGATTTAGGGATTTGGGTTTATGGTTTATGGTTGAGGGTTTAGGGTTTAGGATTCAGTGTTAAGGGTTTATGGTTTATGATTTAGGGTTTTGGGCTTAGTGTTTAGGATGTTGTTAAAGGGTTTAGCATTTACGACTTAGGTTTCAGGTTTAAGGGTTTAGGGTTTGAGTCGCGATTTTAAAAAATTCATGATGTCAA